>JAPNXP010000005.1:4200000-4383200 GCA_028753945.1 Hexactinellida sp. DTS-2022
TAAGAAGCTCTTGAGATTTAAAAAAGTTAAGATTCCCATGCTTAGCGACTTCTAAACTTTTAGAACAAGCAAATTGGTCATAATAAATGCTGAATTTTGGGCCAATTTCTCAGCAACCTTTTACCTATCCAGTCCAAATAATTTGCTAGAATGCGAGATTTTATTATTAAAATGTTGTTCAGAAATAGTTCCCGTAACATTGACTTCAACAGAGATATTTATGACATCCAGATGAGGAATATCGCGTATCAAAATGTTAAGCCTGATACAATTCTTAAACTTACAAATTGCTTCCACTACAATATAAGGAAAGTTTCGAGTTGCAATACTCTTGTTAATACGGTATAGAGATATTGAATGACACAATATGGATGCACAACTGATATATTTTTACTGAAAAAATTTCTCCATCCTTACTTAATCTATTTTTACTGTAATGTGGAGATATAAGGCTCCATTCATCTTGAGTTAATGAAAATTCAAGAGATCTTAGATTCCGTATTGGACGCGTTTTGGACTGTAGCATAGTTCTTTTAGGAGACACTATCAATAGAGTTATAACCGTATAATCCTCAAGTGGGTTAAAATAATGGGTGAAATTGGGTATTAACTATAAAGTTAAGACATTGTTGGTTACGAGGAAGTATGGAGATAGGATCAATTGAATTAGTATAATTAATATATTTGACATCATTGAAATGATTATCTTGTTTGACTGTTTGAATAATTTTCCTGGATAGGCTAAGAAAAATGAAGGAGGAAAATTGTTGAAATGTATACTAATTGGTAAGGTAAGTACAGATTCACAATGAGAACAGGAAACTGGGTAATTTTGCTGGATTTTTTAAATTTTTGATTGATTACTTCGCCACATATTCATTATCTTGGCTCTATAGGCTGCACGATTGATACCAAATATAGATTTTGATAATTTCCCCCAAAGTGAATGAGAGAGACGCCAATTAAAATTGTATAGCCGATTTGTTCCAATATCAGACAAGTTTACTCCTAATAAAAATAAGGCATCTAACATCCTAGAAACCAGATCTTTTTGAGAAATCCTTTCATCAACTAAAATAGATAAATTGGATAATATTGATACACTACAATTAAATTATACACTCACTTGATGTAATAGGTCCTGGATTTAGCTCAATATCACCACATTGAATGATCAAAAGGAAGTAAAAAGTAGATTTGGAAGAGAAATGATATCAAATTTGGCTTTTGAAAGGTAACAGATCCAATTTTCAAAATAATCCATCCTCCTTGCCAAGTTTTTCAAGAGAAGGTTATAAAACGATTGAAATTAAAGATAATTATCAAAATAAAAATAGATTACCACTCGAATACAAAGTCGTTTGAAAAGTATATGTAGCTATATAATTACTATACAGTTATATAGCTATATAGCCAGGGTTGCCGTGGGTATGGGAATCCTGTGGGAATTCCCACAGAATTCCCATATGGGATGGGAATGGGAAATTTTTTTAGCCTATGGGAATTCCCACATGTGGGAATCCTGTGGGAAACCTATGGGAATCCTATGGAAATTCCCACATGTGGGAATCCTGTGGGAATCCTATGGGAATTCCCATAGGATTATCAATAGAATTTCCACACATTCATATAGATCATATTACCAATAAAGCATAGATAAATTTGGATTCCCCTTACCCAGGGTGTGTAGTTGGTGGGGATCAGTTTCATATAGTAACAAGTGTTTCTCAAACTGGATGTCATGAAAAAAATTCTAGGGCGTCGTGAGATACAATAAATTTCTGAAAGAACACCTTGATCTAACTTAAGTGTATTCTTCATATTCTATATCCAAAAAGCGAAAAAAGTCTATTAACCAGGGTTCATCTAGGCGTGCGCGAAGCGCCTCTAGGCGCGTTATTTTGGAAGGCTGTTTATCTAGGCGCGCGAAAATCGAGAGATTCTCTCATAGACGTATGCAAACTGATTATTTTAGGCGCGTGTGAACGAACTCAAACTTACTCTAGGCGCGCAGAAAGTTTACCTAGATAAAAGCCTGCTATTAGCTCATGTCAAAGGTAATATCTTGAGTTTATTCTTCTCAACTAGGTTGTAAATACTCGACTTCTTAAACAGGATATAAGGGCACAAGAATTGTCCACAATATAAACTCCCATATACTATTAGCTTCCCATCGTTCCAGTTAAGTGGTACATAAGCTGCTTACAAAAACGGATTTGGGGTAGGTCTTTGTGGTAGGGAAAGTTCCTAACATCAAATGTGAAAACGTCCCCCCCCACTTTGTAGCATGGATTTACGCCCTTGCCCCCTGCTAATTTTGTCGCCCCCCTAGATGAAAAATCCTGGCGACGTCCCTGAGCAGTCTCCGAGAAGCGGACAACTCTAAACAACGGACAGAAGCCATTTTCCCAACGTGTCCGTTATTCGGAGACTCTACTGTAGTTTTATTTTTATTTTTTTATTTTTTAATAAATAAAAAAATTAATTTAAATTTTTTTTGATTTTTTTTTGATTTTTTTAATTTTAACTTTTTTTTAAATTACGATAGGCATTCATCAAAAAGAAGCGTTTAACCACAAAATTCGATATTCCAAATAATCTTGCAATATTTTAAGTTTCCCATAGATTTTGGCTTATAACACAAAATTTGGCCTAACTAAGTCAATTTTTATCCGATTTCTCCATGTTTCGACCAATACTCATTATAGTCAGGTCTGCTTATTTATCCTTATTATGAACAAGATTTAGTCTGCTTAATATGAGGATTTTTTATTATGAACAAGCCCTATGGTCCCAATTTAACAACTTGCATAGGGTTTGTATTAAGTTGAGTTCGCTTATTATGAAGTCTCTCTATTATGAACCTAATTTTTGGTCCCTTGAATGTTCATAATAAAAGAACCTGACTGTATTTTCAAAGTTCTAGCCAATAAAAAAATAACCTCTAACAAAACACAAAAATATCTAGGTGAGGTAAGATAGTGAAATTGTACCCAAAAGTTACCCCTATATGCCAAAAATATCATTTGGAAACCGTCCACTTTCTTCAATCAACTCGGAACATACAAACAAATATATATAATATAATATACACACACCCACCCAGGCTTGTGTTTTAAATAGTATAGATATGTTAATTATTTATCGTAATTAATAACCATGCTTAATGGAGTTATACCACCTTAAGTCTGATTGTATATATATATATATAATATATTCATTAAAATTATAAGGATTATTTGAGTAATCATCAGCAGGAATTTTTATAATATTTTTTTTCTGCTGATTATAATATAAAAAAGGTATTTAATTAATGAATTCGTAAATTTAATTGAATACACATACATATGTGTTTGCATTAAAATTTTCACTTTCTGAAAAAGTATTAAATAATTTTTATTTATAAACTTTTAAAATATTTGAGAACTCAAATTATTATATTAAATATTTTTGAATATTTCAGAAAACTTAACGGACACAAAGCAAATCTTAAGTTTTTCTTAGGATTTGCTTAAGTTTTAATTAATTTTTAGTTAAGTAAACTTAAGTATCGTTAGTGAATAAGGCCCCTGGTTTCATTCAGGAGGCATTGTCAATCAAATTTCAGTAAATAATTTATTCGAATCAAATTCATCTAGGTAGAAACAGAATAAAAATAGTCTAGTTTAGTTGAACTAAGAATTTATATGAACACTTATGCATATCCTAACTAAGAGTATTACCGACATTAGAATTGAATGGAAGGTGGTGGATGCTCAAAATCCAACAGAACTAGCTGCTCGTATGCGCTACGCGCTTCCTTACAACTTACACTCGGGCCTGCGGCCCTTGCTTGTATTTCAAGAATGTTCCTTTTCAAATTATTTGTCGTTCTTAAGGACTCTGACAGCGAAGCATGCAGCAAGAAGTCGGGGGATTTACGGGGGGATATAAAAGAATGTGATTACTCTATCAAACCACTCATATTACCATCGACTCAGGATAAACATAAATTGAAAGCTAGTGAAGGGACATTGGTCAGTAAAGGCATTAAATGCTGTTTACTTTGAATATCGAATGCAATACAATATTCAAATGAGATTTCTGATATTAGCAAAGTACATTATTCCATTAACTATTGGTTTTACCAACCAAAAAACAAGACGTCTTTTATTTAGTAATCTATATGCTGGACAATTTCATCGAGTCCTCCTCACCTTCTCCATTCCGGGTCCATAGTCTGGAACTAAGTGATGAGGTGGAATTGCTCAACTGTTTTTGGCTGACAGATAAGCATATTGTTGCAGCTCAAAAACTGCTTAAAATTCAGCACTCAAATATAAATGGTCGAGGATCCCCTCTTTATAGTAGACAGGTTCAGTATAAGTCACTGAAAACTCGTTTACACACTGGATTTGTGCTTCAAGCCTAAATTGTCCATCTGGAGTAGTTGATACTTATGATAGTATCCCAGCATGTTCTTTCGGATATTCATCTCTCGAGAGACAAGTTGCAGCGATATTAAAAACAAGTGAGCTTTAGCTTTGAATTACAGTTTGTTTACACCAAAAGTCTATCAGGCGGGTAGGTATGTGGACTATTTTCAATTGCATTTGCTACAGCACTGTGCCAAGGTATAGATCCACATAACTGTTCATTTGATTAGACCCAAATTAGGGTGCCTCTTCACACTGTTTTAAACAAAGAATTATCACTATTTTCCGCCATCAAAAAAGCCATGGCAAATGGGCATAAAGTGATGGCATAGAATGATGCTAGTGTTATATATATTTGTTAGTAATTAATGTCAGGAGCGGAACTTCCTTTAGAAAAGTGGTACAGCTGAGAATTTACAGTATTCAAATGTGGTCTGGCGACGCCACACCAGGTATTCGTATGTGGTCCGGCGGTTATTAATCATTAATTGACTAAATTATCAATGAATTGTGAATTTCGAACAAATAAAGGTAGTACAGCAAAGCTTCTCATCCTGAAAAGTGGTACGGCTCTCGCCGCACCAGTCGTACTGGGTATGCCGCCCCTGCATGTAGTAGCGATTCATTAGTTTACAACATGTATATGTGTCAGGATATGGGATAATTGCTGTCGGGAGAACATATGGCTCTAGGATGAGTAGTCCGAGTAGAGGACAGCTGGCCCTAGTGCAATAGATCCGTGGGGATATTATTTGGGGGGACCGCTGGCACTATGACAACGGAAACTTTGGCAAATGATACCCATATCATGCCAAGAGTGGTTCGATAATATGCATTTTATTTACAGCCCGAAGCTTTGCCTCCTACATTCCTGCTTTCCCAGCATATTGTGAGACGATTCACTCATCCCAGTGTTACTTCATTAATTGAGCTACTAAAAAGTGCAGAAAGAAATATCTATATTGTTTTATGCCTCCCGAGATTGCTGATCAAAATAGCGCTCATGTGTAGGTTCGGAAAAATGTAAACAACATGTCCCAAGTATGTCCATTCTATTTATAGAATAACTCTGAGGGCACGAACTTAATTTGAATGCATAGAATACAGCCTACTCTCAACAGACCATCAACTCCATTAACAATTTTATTTATATATAATTCTTTATTAATACTGAATTAGATGGATTTAGATCTAAATCTCGAGCAATTTTGGGATTGACGAAGAGCCGAACCCAAGGAGCGAAGGGGGGTGAAGCGCGATAGAAGGGCACAGGCCAGGGCCGGATTTACCATTAGGCTAAGTAGGCTATAGCCTTCGGGCCACTACAGGACTAATGTACAGGACACTACAGGACCAATGGGCCACTACAGGACCACTACCGACCAATGTCGATCATGTTCGGGCCACTTGTGTGGTTCAGCCTTCAGGCCACTCAAGGGTAAATCCTGCCCTGGCACAGGCGGTAATCGCGTATTTTGAATTAGGTGGTACTACTACTCTTAGTTTAAGATATTCAAAAGAGTTCATATACATTCTTAGTTGAACTAAACTATACTTTTCTCTATTTTGTGTTCCACCTCACTAATTTGATTCTAATATTTGTATTGTGAAATTTGATTGACTTTGAATTTACTTATTATATGCATTTTATCTGCATTATAATACACTTCATGTGCATTTGCATCCCATCTGTAATTAAATACTCTTCAAAGTAAATTTACTAGATTATGTAGACAATGATAAAATAATAAGATTATTCTAATTATATTAGATGTAGACACAATTACCAAGAAAAATTCCCTAGGTTTCCATTGACATAAAACCCATTTACGTATACACTAACCGGCCAAAAGTATTTGAACAGCAATATAATAATTTGCATTTAGACATTTGAGGTTATACCAGCATAATAACATTAGTAGATGCTACAAAATGGCTATTTACATGAAATGATATGCAAAGTATAATAAAACAGCAAAATTTCTAATTTACATTTTTATGGAGGCGTTAAACTCATTAAATATTAAATTAGCTAATTAAATAATTAATTTGTGATCATTAAGATGCAATGTTAATATATTTATTCTGATAGCAGATTTGTATTCAACATGGTTAAATTACTCTAAGTGCATAATTTCAAATCAATCCGAATATTTCCACTGTGATACAGCCACATTTCAATTTGTGCCACTTATGCCACAAGTGGCACGTAGCAGAAACACTTATGCCACTTCGTGGATATTTTCTAAATTGAATTGAAATCACAATATTTTGTAATATATATCTATAATATGAAATTTATGTTGCAGTGTATTAGAGAACTTAGTGAGTACGCGTACATGTTGCAGTGTATTAGAGAACTTAGTGGGTACGCGTACACACCATTTAAGTTTGGCGTGTACGCGTACTCACCAAACTGTGTAGTGAGTACGCGTACATCCTAAATGTAACTTGTGTGTTAGAGTATTTTCATGTAATGAGTTGTTTCACGCTTGATTTATGTAAAACCTCTGAATATAGTTAATTAAGAAGCTGGAAATCATGAAGTGAGATATTAAGGGATTCTAAACAGAATTTTAATCAGTAACTTCAACTTTCATTTGAAATGTATTACGGCTTTTTAATTAACTATATTCAGAGGTTTTACCTAAATTAAGTTATTGATTGAGACAATAATTATTACTAATATAAATGAGCTTAGAATCGGAGAAAACAACTCATTACATAAAAAATTCTCTAACACACAAATTACATTTAGGGTGTACGCGTACTCACTACACAGTTTGGTGTGTACGCGTACCCACTAAGTTCTCTAATACACTGCAACATACACACTAAATGTAATTTGTGTGTAAGAGTATTTTTCATGTAATGAGTTGTTTCACGCTTGATTTATGTAAAACCTCTGAATATAGTTAATTAAGAAGCTGGAAATCATGAAGTGAGATATTAAGGGATTCTAAACAGAATCCTAATCAGTAACTTCAACTTTCATTTGAATGTTTACGGCTTTTTAATTAACTATATTCAGAGGTTTTACCTAAATTAAGTTATTGATTGAGACAATAATTATTACTAATATAAATGAGCTTAGAATCGGAGAAAACAACTCATTACATGAAAAGTACTCTAACACACAAATTACATTTAGTGTGTACGCGTACTCACTACACAGTTTGGTGAGTACACGTACACACCAAACTTAAATGGTGTGTACGCGTACTCACTAAGTTCTCTAATACACTGCAACATTTATAGTCATTTAAGAGTTGTTTAGATAGCCGTTAATAAGTTACCAGACGAGTATTGTGTGTGCATTAAAATCCCCATTGTTCAAATACTTTTTTCCGATTAGTGTACATTGCAGAGTTGCACGCGGGCCGGGCCGGCCGGCTAGTCCGCCCCCAGTCCGCGCCCAGCCCGCGTGCTGCGGGCCGACTTTTCACTTCGGCCCGCGGGCCGTGCGGGCCGAAAAACTATTTTTGCGGGCCGCGAGGGCCGACCGGGAATTACTCCCATTATAATCCGCATTATTATTTTGAATTGTCACGAGTTGCAAATTGGGAATACATAGAAGTAAGAAACTAATCTTTCCCTTATTCATCAGTTTTCACAAACTCGGTTTCACTCAAGGATTCCCTAATTATCCTCTTCACCTGAAATTAATATCAAACAAATTGAAATTTATATACAAGCTGCGGGCCTCTTGCGGGCCAAAAATATCCATGCGGACTTTTTTCGGGCCGAATAATTCAGTCGCGGGCCGCGGGCCGGGCTTCGGACCAGGCTGCGGGCCGGATTTAATTAATATTGTGGGCCGAGGGAGGTGTAACAGGTGTAGCAGCCCAGATTAACCCCCACCCAGTTTAATCCCTGGGATAAATTAGGCTAGCCCAGATTAACCCCCGGGGTTAAACTGGGCTAGCCTAATTTATACCCCAGAGGTTAAACGAAAGCTAGCCAAGATTATACCCCCAGAGCCTATTTTAACCCCCGGGGGTTAAAATAAGCTAGCCTATTTTAACGGCCCTAGTTTATCCCCTGTGTAAATAATTACCAATGAAATTATAGTGATTAATATTTCTTCTAAATCAGCTGCTAATACAATAATGAATCTAAGGTACTAATGAACAGATAGGAAAAATTGTCTATGCTTCTAGAATAATTGTATATTGATGACTACGTTGAAGTGTTCAGCTAAATTTTCCAGATACAATGCAGTTTCTGTATTTTTTGTCAATGTAAAAGATGCGGGATATGTAAGCCATTCCATAGAATCCCCACTCTTTGCATAAACAACGATATCATGTTGAATAAGATTAGCTGTGGCCAGTATTTCTGCTTCGGTTGCCCAAACACCACTGGAGTCAATGGCACTTTCGCTGACATAATTGGAAACCGTTTGAGAAAGATACTTTCTTAGTGTTTCACTCAAACTACCACTCATGTGATGGACGACTTTATTACGAGTTATAATATGGCTATCTTCTGAACCTGTTAGGATGTAGCTTATTGATCGGAAATAGCAATTACCATCACCTTTAGTTCTGTATATCCGTGCGGGTTTAGATAGGTAGCCAGATTTTCCAAAGTATTGGGTCTTGCATATATTCAAGTTGAAAACTTTGGCAACTTTTTTTCTAGATTCAGCGGAAATTGGAGAAAACAGTCTGTTTGGGTTGAATTGTTTAACTTCAATTAAAACTAGCTCATCCGTACACTCAAGTTTCTTAATCTTAGAATGTGATATTGAAGTTCTTCTCTTTTTCTTTGATTTACCATCTTCAGCTATATTATTTGAATCATAAACCTTCAAATTTGCAATATTATATATATTTTTTAGTTTCTTTCCTGTGTTGATATTCTCTAGGATTGCACGACCTTTATCTAGCAACTCAATGATTTTATAAGGACCTATCCAGCGTGGTTCCATTTTCGATCCAATTCGATGTATTCGCTTCCTGTTTTTTATGTACACAGTCGCGCCAGGTGATAACACTTTACTATTAGAATGACGGTTATCAAAGTTGCGTTTTTGGTGTTTCTGTGCGTTTGTAATATTAAGATCAATTTTGGCGTTGATAGATTCACGCATCACGTCAAGCACCTGTAAAACTTTTGAATTCACCTGCTCAATTGATTTTGGAGGTTTAATGGACAAATCAATTGGTAGCTTCGCACTACGACAATACATCGCTTGAAATGGAGTACATTTCGTAGAAGCATGAATGCTTGTGTGATAAGCAAATAGTTTTCCTGGGATATAAATATCCCAATCATCACCTCTTTCATTTACCAATTTCGCCAATGCAGATTTCAGGGTACGGTTATCTCTTTCCCGTTGTCCATTTGTTTCAGGATGATAAGCAGAAGAAATTCGATGCTCAGTCTGCAGAATGTCAAGAAGATAATCAATAACTCCGTTCACAAATTCTCTTCCTTGATCACTTATCAGTGTGTCCATACATCCCAATCTGCAAACTATTATGTTAGAAAATCAGCTACAGATTTAGAAGTTTTGTCAGGAATGGCAGTAGCTTCTGACCACTTGGAAAAGTGGTCTGAAATAGCTACAATATATTTGTTGCCACGTATAGTCTCCTGTAAGGGCCCAATGAGATCAATTCCTACAAGACTCCATACTTGAGATGGTACGCGTATCGAAGACAGCGGAGGTCGGTCCATTTTAAGTTTTGGGTTGACTTCAAAACACTTGATGCATTGTTTACAATATATTTCAATTTCTTGCTTCATACCTAAAAAATACATTTGGGAATCACATGAAACTTTGTCTGTTACAAATTACAATTCCGAATCTTGAGAAATTTGACAACACCTATTGCAAAATAAACCCAGCTGTATTAACAACGGTCTAACAATTGATTGTAGGTAAGTTAGCATCGCCTAATAAACGAATTTACGTAAGCTTTAATATGCCAACCATAGGCGTCGTAAATTCAAAGGTCAATCCATCGGGCCGCCCGGAAATTCCGGGTAATGTCCGGGTAAACTCGGAGTATAGTGTTAGTAGCATGGGGACAATCCCTTCGGCCCGCCCGGACATTTCCGGGCACCCGGGCGGTTTACGACGCCTATGATGCCAACAGTTGTATTGCGCTACCCATTAGGTGCGAAAGTTTGCTCCCGGATTGAATGTTAAATTAAGTATTAGTAAATATTTACCTTTCCAGTAGAATCTTGATGCGATCTTCTGGTAGGTTTTGTCACGACCAAAATGACCACCGGTTACAGGGTTATCATGACACATTTTGAGTACTGCATCCACTCCACTTTTTCGTAACACTTGCTTTTCAGCATGCATCAGAATCCCATCCTTCAAAGTATATGGCTTAACAGTTTGTCGGAATGATTTTTTCGCATTGACTCGTTTTTCAGGTGGAAGTTTATAGATCTCTTCTGGATATTTGTTTTCGTTAGATATGTGATGACGGGCTGACAGGAGTGCACTAGAGGGATCCTAGTGTAGGTGGGTTATGCTTAGTACCTGTGGTAGGAGAACGGCATGGCTCACTGGTAACTAGAACTGGAGTAGACCAGTTGCAGTGTGGTCGAGGGTTACCCTCCTGATGAGTCCTTGTGATAGGACGAAACCACTACCCATCACACGTTGCTCTCGGTGAGTGTGGGATACATATTACGGTGTCTCATGCTCATCACAGATATAAAAAAAATGCAATATTTGATTGTAGAGTTGATCATCCATCAAAACAATGTAGTAAATATATTTGGTAGATCAAACAAGTAATTATGCTCTTCTATATTTATAGTAGTTGAAACAGCAATATAGACATCGTAAGAGTCGCCGCCACACGCATTGCTAGTATTCTATAAACAAATAACATCATAATTTGCTGACCATTAACTCCGGGGTATAATCTGGGCTAGCCCAGACTATACCTGGGGTTAATTTAGGCTAGTCCAGATTAACCCCCAAAAGGGGGTTAATCTGGGCTAAAGGGTATAATCTGGGCTAGCCTAAATTAACCCCAGGGCTTAATATGGGCTAGCCTAGTTTATATGTGGGGGTTAATCTAGGCTAGCCCAGATTATCCCTGGGGTTGAACTGGGTGGGGAGGTTAATCTAGGCTGTTACACCGGGCCGCGGTTAGAAATTTTGGCCCGCGTGCAACTCTGATACATTGGCATTATCAAGTGAGATAAGACTGGTTGATCCTTAACAGATCAGTCTAATTCATGTATTATTGAATATATCCTGCTAATTATTGGCTAATAATATTAGTTATTACCAGCCCTTCGGTCTCGATAGCGTCGCGAGGATTCGGCGCTTCGCCTCTTATCTAACGGCCGATACGCTGCCGTTCCTCATTATTTTTTAATATAAATCTGGGTGGTAATATTAATACATCTTGCTCTCAAATTCCAATTGTAGCCAAAATTTATTTGTATCTGCGGACCACAAATTAGAGGCAATTTTATTGCGTTTCTTTCCTCAATTTACTATTGATAACTAATCCATTCTGAGTTCTGATTTGTTTATGTATGTATCACAATGTAATTTTATTGAGAATTATGGTATATAATTTATTCTCAAGGCCATTGGAAGCGGTCAGGCTGGCCAGGCAATGGCCTGACCGCCTTTCAGAAAAGTGACCCCATCCAATTCTCCCGAACCCGTTCCCCGGACCACCAACACTCGATGAAGCCTTACGGCCTGACCACAGTCGAAAAGTTTCCTACGGCCCTGATTCTCAAAACTTTTATCTATTAGTTAATTAATAGCACAATAGATTCTTGAAGGGTAGCTCGTTTCAGCTACATCAAAAGATTAGCTCTTCAGCACAAATAAACACTCATATATTAAAATTGTAATTTAAACGTGTGGCTAGTAAATTATAAGTAATTCATTCATTCAGTTAACAAAATATAAATAAAATAATTACGAAGTAGGTATTTTTAGATCTCATAATGGAAAATACTCATTGCATAGCTTGTAAAGGAGTTAAATTGAATATTAAATCCAGATGATTAAAACTCGATTGCTGTGTGTTTGTGCGTTTGTAAGTCCGGATAGTATTAAATTGGTAAGGGAATAGAAACCGCATTTATAATTAAATTGAATATTAAATCCAGATGATTAAAACTCGATTGCTGTGTGTTTGTGGTTTCTATACTTAGATAAGTAACAAAAATAGCTAAACAATTATTGAAAATTAAAATGAACCAAGAGAATAGCTTCGAACAAGATCATAGGTCAGCAAGATGTGATTCCGAATTTCGCTTTTATAACTTTCATTATGAAAATACTTTAGCATGTTGTCTTTGTGACAAAATAGGTAACCAAGCTGTGATTATTGTCGGTATATAATGATATAGAAAATTAATTGACAAAATTAGTACAATAGATAAATGAATAAAATGATTCAATAAGTAGCGTAGATTTCGAATGTTGAATGGATAATTTTCGAATATATATATGTATGTATTGTAGTTATTTACAAGAATAAGTTTATATGAATGATCTGTAAGAAGCAACCAGAATACACATTTGTTATGTAACCTAAGAATGTCAGAGTACTTAATAGTTTATATGGTAATAACTGTGAATCTAGGGAATTTTTCTTGGTTTATTATGTCAGCAAACAGAAATGGGATATCCAAATAGTTTGAATAGTATTTAATTAGAGTTAAAACAATAATTTTGACTATTATCAAATACAAATACGTTATATGAAATGGAGATAAATTCGACAGCTTAGAGAGGGAGATATTTTCCTGCGATTGTAATATAGCACCTCAGGGATGGTCAATTTGAGTTTCAAGGCCAAATCTCTAACGTAAAATATTCACCCGGACCAAGCAAGCAGAGTAGAAATGAATAATTATAGACGAGTCAAATTTATTTATAAATGCGTGAAAATCCCGGGCCAACTTTGACCAATGTGTCACTAGTTTAGTAGCCGCTAGTTCATTGGGGAAAGGGTGTCATAATATTAAGGAATTCCTAATTCCTTCATAATATGACTACAGTTGAAACCGGATATTTTTAACACCGGATATTTTTAACACATTTTCTTGTAAATAATTAATTATTGTTGTTGTTATAAAATCGGATATTTTTAACAATCGGATATTTTTAACAAATTTTCGTGTAAAGAATGTGTTAAAAATATCCGGTTTCAACTGTAATCGAATTATGTAGGTTCTACTGTATGTTAAATTAGTGGATAAAGGTACAAATGCATATGGCCCAGAGATTTACCCTTTCTAAATATGTTGAAATAAATTGTATTTGCAAATAGATTTGGAAATTTCCAATAGTTTTTTTTTAAGGAATTGAATACTAATTCTAATATTTTAATTTTGATGTGATTCAAATGTATACATACATCCACGTACGCGAAAAAAGTACTCAAGACATACAAATACTTGTATTTATCAAATGTATCTGACCATAGACATCGCTCATGGATGGTCTGAGTGCACTCCTGCTAGATCTCTGTGCCTAAATGAATTTATGGTCCATTTTTGTCATTTAGGTTAATTCGAAATTATATAATGTATGTTCTATTTCCCTGCTACTTATGTACAAGGAGAATAGAGATATTCTCAGTCAATTTGTCCATAATGGCCCCGAAATATGATTTTTATATTTGGATGATGCGAAAAAATCCGCCATCACGAGTTAATAATTTTGGAGAAATGTTCACAACTTCGAACGCCGGGCCCTTCTGATGAAGGTAAATGTATTCATCCGATTGAAGTGACCTTTGCGTAGAATTGTAATACACTCAAACCTCTGAGATACAGACACCTCCCTCAACCGGGCAGCCCTATAGGTGTGAAGCCAAGCAAAATATGTATTCATTTACCATTAATGGAGTTTGTAATAACGTTGTTATCAACTATGATCTGTAGCCTAGCCAACAAGGTTGACTAGTGGGGTTTCGTTCCATTACAGGAACTCATCAGGAGGGTGACCCTCGACCCCATGACTCCATTACATCTAGTGGGTAGTCACGCTTATCGCCACGGTGTCTCCATTACGACCACTCGTGCCTCCTGCCGGTATAGTAGTCCCTGACTACTACCGGCCCCGATACTACAGATTTTAATGACAAAATTATATAATATATCAAATACATATCTATTATTATCCATAACGGCATAACCCGTTAAAAACATCAGTTTTTATTTTTGAATGAATCTAGAAAATATGGATTAGACACTTTGGGGTTGTACATGCACTAGCCAATGTATTTCTGAGATCCGGGCACCCTCCGGACGACCAGGGGCGGCGCCAAGGGGGTGCTAGGGGGTGCTACGGCACCTCCTGAAACTCTGTCAGCACCCCCAGTGGGGGTGCTGACAGAGAATTCAATGTGTATTTAGAATTTATTGTATTCAAGTTGAATAGCATAACTGAGGTATTAAAAAGTCGAGAGAGCATGCTCCTACAGTCGAGAGAGCATGCTCCTAACTTTCTAAGAATAGCTTCCAGTCAGCACACGAATAGCGCGAGCCGAGGAGCTTATATAAATGAAGTACTTTGTGAACTTATAATTATTTCACTCCTTCAATACAATTATCTAGTCTTATTTTGCTCTCTTATGGCAGAAAAATTGTCAATCTCTGAGCTAGTTATCTCTCAATCCAAAAAGCGAAAGATTAACAATAATGAAGTGCTGGATACTCTTACACTTAATTAATATTGAAAGTGAAGCACGTCCATTCAATACACAACTAAGTGAAGTTGACTCAACGTTAGTTTTGCCAATCACATCGAAACAGAATTCACATCTAAACGGTAATTTGCATAATTTGAAACTTTATCTAATTTATGTCTATTATTAATTCAGTAATTTGATCATTCTGATATTTACGTACATAGATGTTGAGCAAGATACTGATCTGGACTTACTAACGCTCGATACCCCAACGGTTGATCAGTATGTACAAATGCTAACCGAATACTCCAACATATGGCAACTTCAATATACAACTATTTTTTTGCTAACAGAATATGAAAATGATCAGGGTGAGTCAAACTTTTTATTTTCATTGACTCTCATGTGCCAAAAATCTTTCTATAAAATATAGGTACAATACATAACAAATTGTACTATATATATATTTATAGGGATCCCAAACTATTCCGAAGGACAACTTTCCTAATAGATCGATTTCATTCAAGAAATCATCGATGTAACCCTTCTTATTCAATGAACTCTGTAAAAACATACTATATCAAACAAATAAACTCTCAAGTCTGTGAACAGCTGTTCTCTACACTAAGGAGGATCTCAACTCAAGTTGCTTACATGCGAACCGAAAACTTATTTTTTAATGTTAGGTACTTTCTCGCATGTTTAAATCGCGAAGAATTCTCTAAGTTAATTTAACCTTTAGCTATCCAATTGATGCATACTTTACATTTATTCGATTTTTCATTAATGTACTCCAGCATAAATATTGTTTAAAAGGGATAAGCATAGTAATAAGAATAATTAGGATGTAATTCTAACGTGATCACAAAGTCTGCAATTAAAAACATCTACTACACTTTCTGTATCTGGGATTCCTACACATGGTTTGTGAAACCACTTTTTGCACTTTTCGCACTCTACCATATTATTAAATGAGTAGGAAGGAAGACGACATATGCACCATAGTTGTATGGTAAAGTTAGTTTTCGTCACTGCTACCTTTGAAGAGTATTCCTTTTTCCTCTCGATATTTGGAAATGGCTTTAGTATCTCTGTTCTAATACATTCACTTAAATGAGATCTCATTCTCGCCTGGCGCCACTTACATTGTGTAGGATCCTGGCCAGCTGCCAATGCAGTACACACCGCCGCAGAAAATAAGCCACAATCTGCCCCGCCCCGTTGTTGTTGTATCTGGCCGATTTCTATTTTCAGGTCTTCAGATTCTCGCCGATATAAGAGGGCCAGTTGAGTATCTAATTCTTTGCTGCTGCTTCCTGAGTACATCGAATCAAATAAGAAGACTTCTCCACTTTCATCGACACTTGAACAAACCCAATGTAATTGCCCATCGTGGTGGATTTGAGCGCTCGGAACTGGGGCTTTGATGAATTGACGTTTCTAAAAATACAGTAGGAATTAATGTGCAAATCATTTACATTTTGAATGGTTGGTATTTGTATGTTACTTACTTGGGAGAGGATAGTATCTTGTAAACCCTGAAACTGAGGGTAGTTATTCTTCAATATATCCTTTGGAAAAAGAAATTAATTAATTAAAGTTCATTAGAAAATCAACGAAATTAAAATAAACTTACGCAAAATGCATTGATAGTTATATCCGTTAGGAATGTTTTATTCATTTGATAATTCGTGTAGCGAGCGTGATCTTGTTACTTCATCAAGAATACGAATAGTTGTTGTGAGAGGGCTTAACTTTCTTGCACCAGCTAGTACAGCCAATGAAGATGTTGGTTGTAATTCTACAAGCGTAGAAGTGGATTCGGGTTGCTGAAGAGAAAATCCAGGGAATAACGAGGTACTTGATTCGCTCACCTCAACTAAGGAATTGATTTCTGGCAAGTCATTTGTTATCTGCTCATCTTGGAGAAGAATGGGAGAATGCGCGGTAGAAACTGGGAGATTGAGATCGTCTTCTTCCAACACATTGGAGGTGTTAATCCTGTTAGTGAACGATCTCTGATTAAATTTTAGGGATAGTTCCTACCTGCTGCGAGTCTAAATAAGCCTTAATGATTTTCTGTAGGATAGATTTGGTAGACTTCCTCGAAATATTATCGAAAGGGACATCTTCTGGCCACCAAATAGGCTGCAATTCTGGTTTACCCCAGAAGTTACGCGTTCTTCCTAATAAATTTAAGCATATAAGAGTACTATAGTATACGCGTTACAATATTAATGATACGTACTATTATAGTATCAATTTAGGAAATTTTATTGTAATTGTGCGCATTGAATATAGATAGGTAATTTTATGTAGTTACTAACTTCAAAATTACATATTCTAATCTTAATTGTACTAGTTTTATACCGATAGTTAAAATAAAATCAGTTTACATATAAGATACAAAATTGGTCTTGTGGCCTGCAAATTCTGAGTCCCACTAAAAATGCACTACGTATTATTATTATTATTATTATTATTATTATTATTATTATTATTATTATTATTATTAAAATCATTTACAGTATGAGGAATTGTACCGAAGTCAATGAAGTGACAGGTATAAAAAGTAACTTCTAATTATAGAAATCAACACTTTCAGTTGCTATTGCTTCAATTGTGTAATCGTTACTTTATTAACAATCACTGTAACTAATAATATTTACGTAAACAAAAATTGAACACAAGTTCGAGATAAAATGTAGTTATATTCATTCACATTGACAAGTATTGCGTGTTTCAAATGAAACACAAATTTGCATTTCTGTGAATGGTGCCTTTATTTAATTATACAAATTGTTTCTTTATTATAATAAAGGTAACGAACACTTCTCCATACATGAATGCAGAAAGTTGATGATTCGCTGTGAGAATACCAAGAGCAGGCACAGATCTACCGGGGGTGTCCATCCCCAAGTATTTCATGGGAATAACATACAGTATGTATTGTATATATTCGTACATATTCGAAGTACAGTGGAACCCGCTTAAATGGAGACGGTTAATCACGATATCAGCATAGTCCGGACATAGTAAACTAGGAATTATAATGGAATCTGGAGAATAATTATACACATAATTAAGGAATTATACAGGAGCGCGAGACGCTCCTTTTGGAGCATGATTTGTGGAAAATTTGAATTTAGGAGCGCGGAAATTTGGAATCCTCTCCTATACCGTAACATTAATTTTGGATTTAGGCGTATTAATATTGGATTAGACCAGGATTAGGAGCGTATTTACAAATGGCTGTATAATACACTGCACATAATAGGGAAATTCTTTCGTGAAATATGTTTGCTTTATTATTATGAACAATGAACAGTGTATACCTCGAGAACAGTAGACTTAAATCTGTGGTTTAAACATTTTGGCGCTCGACCGAATATTCCATTAATCAGAATAAATTAACAAATTAAGAAAATTTAAATAATTAATTCAGTTATTACCGAGTATTTGTTGAAGTATCCAGGATACTAGTTTCCTCAGCGTAGCGACATTTTGATCCATGTAATTGTCCTGCCATGACTTCATCTCTTGATCTAATGCGGGCTTAGAAATGGAATAATCCTCTCTCCGAGTATAGGCCAATGTCCTCCAAACCTCTTCCTTGTTGGTTCCAATGAATGTTTTAAAGCACTCTGGACCTAAAACGTTGAGACCTCCTTTCCAGCTAAAGGTTACACCAACAGCTTCGCCAGTGATACTCATGAATCTCTCAAGTGTTCGTGTCATAATTTCCCTCGCGTTTCCCTTAGTCATTTCTGGCATGTTAACTTTCGAAATTATGAATACGTAACTCTGAAACTAGAGTTTAAATAGTATTTGTGTACTCTTATGTGTCACTCGTGTAGGAGCATGCTCTCTCGACTGTAGGAGCATGCTCTCTCGACTGTAGGAGCATGCTCTCTCGACTTTTTAATATATGGCATAACTAGCATACCTGCCAACCTATTTGAGTCATATCCCTCATAGGGCTCAAATTTTCCCCTGTACATTGACCAAAAACCGTGTACACCTCCCAAAGATTTCTCGATCGCTGCGCTCGCTCGTTCCGGGAATTATTATTCAGGGAAATACGAAAGACATATCAAAATTAATACTTTGGAAAGGTAAAGCAATGAAATATATACTGTATAGGGATTCCCTAAACGCTTGAATAGATATATAAACCAAGTTGTGCCTTTATGTGGTCAATGCAGAATGCATGGCAGAATATACTATCATCACTGTAGATATTTTAGGCATTATTTAACTCATAATTAGTAAATTAAAAATCCCAATACAAATGGAATAAATCCCTGTATAATTTACAGAACAGCCAAAATGGTTAAATCCCTGTACGGTTGGCAGTAATGAACTAGCCCACTTCAATACGTATGTCATGATGGCCGACAGGAGTGCGCTAGAGGGATCCTAGCGTAGGTGAGTCGTACGGCCTGAGAAGGCATACGGTATGGCTCACTGGTAACTAGAACTGGAGTAGACCAGTTGTAGTGTGGTCGAGGGTTACCCTCCTGATGAGTCCTTGAGATAGGACGAAACCACTACCCATCACAAGTTGATCTTGGTGAGTGTGAGATATATTTACGGTGTCTCATGCTCATCACATTATAACCCTGCCGTATACGGACGGGTTATAATGTGATGAGCATGAGACACCGTAAATATATCTCACACTCACCAAGATCAACTTGTGATGGGTAGTGGTTTCGTCCTATCTCAAGGACTCATCAGGAGGGTAACCCTCGACCACACTACAACTGGTCTACTCCAGTTCTAGTTACCAGTGAGCCATACCGTATGCCTTCTCAGGCCGTACGACTCACCTACGCTAGGATCCCTCTAGCGCACTCCTGTCGGCCATCATGACACGTATATAAGAATTAGCATGAATGATTAGTCAAATTTAGCACTTTGTGTTTTGATATCTACGTCAGAGGTGGTTCGAGAAACAAATCTGAGGGGTAGGCAGAGACTATTTCAGGGGGGATGTATCTTCAAATTCCTAACTAAAATTCAACATACTAAAATCTTATTTATCTCAAATAATCAAATCTCAAATATGTAAATACAATAATGTATAGTGAGGGAGTTAGATCTATCTGTAATTATACTAAAGGTATATAATTGGTGCCATATGCGAAACTGAACTTTCCGGTCTGGGTGGGCACGGATCTTGTGATGCGGATGTTACCAACTAAACACGATACAATACATACATAACTAGCTAAAGATAAGTAGCTTCTGGATGTCTAATATCTCAGTTTTAGAGATCTCCATAACATGAGTATTACCCATTGAATAGCAAATCTAGGAACCTGATTTTGTGAAGCTATTTGTTCCTCTTATCCCGAAATTCTCATTTACCGTGTTTATACTAACGGACTTCTGTTGTAATTCCTAAAGGAAAAGGCAAATAAGCCTACCGCATCACAGTGGCTTAAAATCGCAGTTGGTAGGGAATAGATATCTGTGTGCACTTTAGCCTATTATAATGTATTAATTGCATATGGGTTACCGATGTTTAGAAAATGTTTGGTCATATCAAAATTTATTTACACCTCATACTTTGTCTGTTATGACGTCATGATGATGTTACTTATTTTTTTGAAATTCTGAAATCCGCTATATCTTTAGAGTTAGCGTTGTACTATGAATTAATTACATATGGGTTATCGGTGCCTATGCATCTTTTGACATATAAAAAATTCTTTATGGCTCCAGATGTATTAGTTATGACGTCATGCAACCGTGTTTTTTTTTAAATTTCTGGTATTAATAAATTTAACCCCTTAAATTAATATTTTGCAATTATATGTAGACTGTACCTAGGATTTGCTTAGAAAATTAATTAACTTATTGCCTTAATTAATTCATTCAAAATAGGTTTATTAATTATATAATACACTATTTACAATAATTTCAATATTTGAATTTTGAATCTTCTTCCTGCAGCACTTTGCTCTACTTGTATGTCCGATAGTATTACATTTTTCACACACTAGCTTTGGACGGAATCTGATTAGTATAGGGTCGCTTTCAGATAGTAATCTAACAAAAATGTCAGATATATTTGCTTCAAAGCTATATATCATAATTCTGGACAATTTTCCATGGGCAAGTATCACACCGACTCTTCACAAGGTCGTTTCAGTGGCGTATCCAGGATTTTCATAAGGGGGGTGCTAAGGGCCGAATTTAAGGGGGGTGCTATGGGTGTTGAAACTTAGGCCTGCACCGAAGCCCATCTGACTATTAATACAGCCGTGCTTGATCACCCTGCTAAGGGGGGTGCTCTAGCACCCTGAGCACCCCCTGGATACGCCACTGCGTTTCCTGTAGAACTTGTTCCCCCCCTGGAATCCGGCTGATCAATTCTTAGCCCAGTTTTCTCTTCAATAAGATTACGAACGATGCATGGATGTTTTGATTTGTAGACTGGTTGGGCCCCACTTTTTCTTCCCGATATTTAAATGATAAACCAGGAGATTAAACCATCGAAACAAACAAGTGTAGGAATGAAGGGGCGACGCACGATTTATATCAATGGTGGAAATCGGTATATGAGTTAGATTATAACGTTGATTAGATGGAAGTGATAGAAAATGTTCAATATCTTCGAGCTCTCCAAACAATTCGATCGCATCTGATATGTGCCTGTTTATGGGAAATCCCTCTAATATTAAGTCGCGGTCTGTGAGATCATTGTGAGTTGCTGTACACATTTGGCAGCTTGCCCCTCCGGCGCCAGAGAGAATCCCTGCCATTTTCCATCAATCAGAGAACGAACGATATTAATATGTACAAGTCCTCCAGGTGATGCAATTCCTTCTTTTTTCATGAGATCTGTATCAGGGTTGATAAGATCACACATTAACTTAAGAATGTTTTGTTCAGACTCTTTGGTAGCACAAAGAAACACAAGTCTTTGTGAAAATGGAGAATTTGGAGAAGTTGTTTGCCAAATTACATTATTCTCAACATTTGTCACTGATAGTGGTTTAAAGCAAAAAAGAATATAATTCTTAGTTTCTCTATTTGTCTTGGATTGATTGTAGATAACATGACAGCCAGAACCATCTGCAAATTGAAACGTAAGAGGATATTCTTCAGGGAGTACAGGCTGTACAGTTGAAAGTATTCTTTCTAATGTGTGTCTGACTATATGAATATAAGGGATAAAAATACCGATTGGTGCCTGTGGATCTGGATAAAGTTGAATAAATGGTCGTAGGACGATAACATTCCTTTCTTCTACTATTCTCTGATAAGCAGGAAATTCTATACCACTTGGAATTAAAAGCTGACGTAAGCTCGTATATTTCCTTTTACCAATTTCCAAAAAATCAAGAAGAAACAACGACTTATCAATCGGAACTTTTTTCGTTATCGCATCACTAAAATCTCCAGCATAGGAAATCTTCAATTTCAGTCATCGCTGCTTGAATATTGAATTCATGGGACTTCAAAATCTTTGCCTAATCAAGTCTGGTCTTGGGGAAATTCCGATCACTAGCTGCCATTTGAGATAAATACACAAAAAAATGAATTAAAATTGACGCGAATTATGGTCACTACTATCCTAAACAATATATATATCACATATGAAACAGAAGTATCAAATAACTTGGTGGTTACAATGAATATTGAATTGCACAGTTACCAAAATGAGACTTGGAATTTTGCATAGTAACCGAATGCCCACATTGGAATGTAGTATAATTTTTTATTTCCGGAGCGAACCGGAGGTTGTGACTTTGTATACTAACTTTACATACATACATTAATTGATTTTCTGAAAGTATATTCAATTTGCATTTCTTTGCATAATGGTGTTTCCGCACACTTCAAATATCTAGATTTGTTACAATTTGTTTAATTTTACAGGTGATATTAAAAATATTATTTACTTAGAAAAATATTTAGGCTACTCTACTATGATTTAAAAATACAGTTCCAGAATGCTTAAATTACTAATCTAAATTTAGTACACACAAAAAATTGCCATAGTAACATAATTATATTGACTCTAAGTAGAATACCTTATTTCAAATTCCAACAAAACCGCAAATGGAACTAAATTACTGTGTGGGCTTTAGATAATCTGGAAATTTGAAATTTAGAAACTATGGCAATCAAATAACAATAAGCAAGCTGGAAAACACAATAATACAGACCTCAATAATTGGTCTATTCCCTGCCATAAGCCACTGTGCGCATTTGTTGTTTTGGTATCTCGCCGAACTAAGATCCTGCCGTTGGGCAATAGAGGAAGGGGGCAGTGGGGGGGGGGCATATGCCCTCCCTCCCCTTGGATCCGCCACTGATCTACGTATGTTCGCCTTATTGCTAATATGTTTAGTTTCCGAATATTATATTTGAGTACCAACCTAAAGTAATAGCTACTTTCTATAAAAGACCACATTATAACATGACACAATAATCATTCAAACATTCTGGCAGGTTGTAACTGGACAAATGATTGCACCCCAAGAAAATCAACAGCACCTCCAGTTGCACCCCCTATTTGGATGTGCTAGCGCCGCCACTGCGGACGACAGTGTCCGGATAAGGGAGGTTTGAGTGTACTATAAATAGAATACAAAAACAATTCCTGGACAGGAATAAAAATCTCCTTGTTAGTTTATTGACTATCTAGTACAATAAAAAACCCATAATGGTGTCTGAGTGCCAGCAGTTTTCCCCGTGTCAGATGTCCCCCCGGACTCGTGGCCCTTCCCTCAGAAACTTCACACTAGGGTCCCAGGACACTAAATTTCACAATGCACATCACTATAGTTCATATTCTACATTTAAGTGATACATTTCATCCAATATAGATTTATACATCTTTAGTTTAGTAACATTGGTCTGGGGGGACAGCTGGCCCTAGAGTGAGTAGTCCGAGGGGACACCCTAGGATGAGTAGTCCAGTGGGGGACATCTGACCCTGAGGGGGATGGATCCCATCTTGAGTTGGAAAATAGAGACTCACGTTGCGAATAGATAAAATGAAACCTAGCATTTTTCAGTTCACCATATCAAATTTTATAAAAGTAGACTGTTAAATTCATTTCACTACCGAAATCTCTACGGTATCTAAATCAAATCCCAATACGTACTATATAGAACACAATAATATACATTTACATGAAGCTAAATTCATCATAGATTATCAGTTATACTGTAGTTAGTATTGCAAACATTCTAACATGAAAGTTACTCTAACACACAAATTATATTTAGGGTGTACGCGTATACTTACTACACAGTTTAGTGAGTACGCGTATACACCAAACTTAAATGGTGTGTACGCGTACTCACTAAGTTCTCTAATACACTGCAACATTTGTACCAAAAGGGAGAAATCATAGATTATCTTCAAGGATGAGAATGAGGGAAATATATTGTATCAACACTGATGTACGCTTCTAACCATTGATTTAGTTGACCTCTGTGTTTATTCTTCAAAATTAATTTTAATTTACCATGTGGCCATAATAGTTATTTAATAAGGATCAAAGTAGGCAGATCATATATTCCAATATCTAACGATCCTATCCCCTTCATATTCAACATATATTAACGTTCAAAGATTCTGGTTTATTACATGCAAATACTACAACTACTAAATCAGGCCCGGTATTGAAGGAATAGTATTTGCATTTACCTTTTTAAAATCAATCCAATACTGGTGTTGCTGGAAAAAGGCCTCATCTTCTCCTGATGCATTATTTAACACTAATTTTGATTTATTGTTTGATTTATTCTATTATATAAACTGTATTTTTGATGTCGAATTCAGTTGAGTATCGTGCACAATTAATGGAATAATGATCTGTCACATAATGGTTCCATCTATTTCCCTCAGATACAAAATCCTCACCGTTGTATTTAATAGTGGTGCACTATGTAGATCAGTGGTTCTTAACCTTTTTTTATGTCATTTCCCCTTTTGTCCTGTTCACTCTATCCGATTTCCCCCTTCATTTGTAGTATAAGGAATAAAGTAGCCTTGAAATTACAAATTATTAGCTGTCTGGCGATAACTGCTTCTTGGCCACCAGTGGATCAATGTTAGGAGGCATTATTTTATTTTGGTTTTATTATTATTATTAATTTTGTTTAAATTGATTTCCCCCATATATTCCAGAAATTTCCCCCCAGGGGGAAATTTCCCCCTGGTTAAGAACTACTGATGTAGATGAATTAAATTGGAGGCATCAAATGTCTCCACTTCATTAGGGACTCCAAAGTCTAGCATTGCATTGTCACATCTAGCCCTGCCCATGAGTACCTCTGAAAATTGATCAAACTCGATGGTCTCTTTTGTAAGACTAACATAGTCTTGCGCATCATGGCGAAATTGTTCACCTCTCTTAATAACGCTACCTACGAGTACTATTGCTACAAAATCACAAAAAAATTATATTTTGTCTATAGACGCTTCATTAAGCTCCCAAGGATATGCAAAGGTCAAATGTACAATATCTCGACTATTTTGACCTCTATATGTACGATATTTGGAGTGCGGAGTATAGTTTTTCAGTGGTTCAGCACTTTCAGAAGGATTGTTTGCTGTAACTGACATGATTTTTGGTGATTTTCCTTGAATATACCTGGCCCATTTGATAGTCTGGGGTAAAAAAAACAAAATTGATCAAAAAATCATATAGAAAGAGAAAATTCGCAAAGTTAGGGCACATAATCTATCCTTGGGGTACTGTTTGAGTCTGTTTCTAACATACCCCCTCTGAATACAATTCTCAGACACCCGTGCACCTAGAATTATAACTTACTAGTGAAAAAGCCTCGCAATATACGACTTCCTATGCTTCCCTAATACATTTGTGACCCTCAGACGCCCCGTTTAGAAAATGACTATATATGGGCATGGATATGTGCCACATTCTGATGATGCAGCAATTTGTATCTCATAAACTAGAGACTGCAGAGCTTAGCTCTAATCGATTATTCACATCTATATATCATGCATTTAACTTTGGAATAACAAATGGGACTATAATTATTCCAAATAGCTACCATGATAAGAAGTAGATGCCCATATATGGAGGTGTCATGTGACCATCACTGACCATCGATCATGAAAATCAGAGTTGAGCAAGACCTTAGCTCTAACTTGCTAACACTATCAGTAATCGTTTTCGAGGAGTATCAACTACTTCAATTATCTTCAAACCATTTTCTGTCAGAAGTATTGAATGTTTGTTCCACTATTGTGTCCTTCTACAATCTACACTCTTCTCCACATAAATATTTTCTAATACCTGCTGTGGAAAAAGCTAGAGAACTCCGTAATTATTTATGATATCAACTTGAAATTTCTGGGAGATGTAGTTTATATATACTATTACTATTAGTATATGTAAAAACATTTAGAGCGTTTCCATACTATTTTTAATTTCGCAAAGTTGTATGGCCACATTTCTCAAAAATAGGGAAATTCCATCAAAAATTGACCTACATTTTGAATACCTAATAAATAATATAAATTTCGATAATATTGGTGATCTTCTCGTCGACGCAATTTGAAGTGCATATTGATTTGACGAATAATGAAGTAAAAACAAAGTGTTTCGTGTTAACGAGTATCTTAGCGGCGGATTCGCAGACCTCACGTTTATGCTAATAACGCCAAAAGTTTACGCTGTAAGTGAAAAAATTTCACATCAGCGGAAAGATGAAAGTTGTGACAACCCATATATCATCCCAAAATGCCAAAATGCCAAAATTCCTTAAGATGACTTAGCAATTTAGTTCAAATTTAGACCTCGGTTTTTCCATAATAACTCAAAAATTATTCATTTATATATCAAATTTTCCTTTTAATCACTTTTATCACATATATATCTTACCTATGACAACCTGTCATAGGTAATTTCAAAACAAAATATTCATTTTTGAAAAAATATTATTAACATAAATTTCACCAAAATCGGCTTACAATTATGATTTTGATCTAATCTTTACTAGGACAGATGAAGACTTAATTTCAAATATTTTTGTTGACACTTTTGATCTGTTATCTGATCACTCCCCCATAATCTTTCAAGTCAATATTGGTTGTCCTAACAACCGCGAAAAACTCACCATTGAATATAGGAATTTTTCGTCGCTCAATCTTGAAACTTTCAAACATGATATCTCCTCATCCTCTTTAGTCACAAAACCTTGTAGTACTTTGGAAGACTGCCTAATGCAATATATGCAGGATATTGGTCAGCTTCTTGATCGGCATGTACCTCTGAGACGTAAGGAACACTGCATCTCACGAGGTAATAATGAGTGGTTTAAATCTAACTATATAATGTTAACTACAGAGAAACGACTCAAGCGTAAGTTAGCTAGGAAATGGTTAATCTCGAAAAGTTTTGACAGGGAAACATATCTCAAACAGCACAGAAAATATAATACACTTCTGAAAACCTCAAAGAGGGACTTCTATCGGAACAAAATCTCTGAGAATATTGGTAACCAGAAAGAGCTCTATGTGATAATTAAAAAACTAGTACCTAGTAAGGTTGTTAATAAACTCCCCCACACAACAGTCTCCATGAACTCGCCTCGAAATTATGCTCTCATTATTGTGATAAGATCCAGAAGATACGCGAAGTATTATATAACAGTAGTAATGTTCACATTGAAAATCCTTCTCTTACAATTCACTCCAAAAATGCCTGTTCTTTCATTTTGTCCTCCTTTCCCGCCACAAATGACACTGAAATACAAAAACTTATTTCATCAGCTCCCAATAAATCCTGCAAGAATGACTTACTACCCACATGGCTTTTTAAGGAATGTTTAGAACTGTTGTTACCTACCATTGTAAAATTGTCAACCTCTCTCTACAATCTGGTACAATGCCTAACTTGCTTAAGAAAGCAATAGTAACTCCTGTTCTTAAGAATAGTAACTTAGATCATGAAGTGCTTGGAAATTACAGACCTATATCTAACATTACCTTCTTATCCAAACTTATTGAGAAAGTTGTTGTTTTTCGCTTAAATACTTACATTAATCAACATGGCTTGCTTGAGAAAATGCAATCCGCATACAGAACTCTCCATAGCACAGAAAAAATGTTGGACATTCCATCAGCTTTTGATACCATTGATCATGATGTTTTACTCAACAGAATGGAATCCACTTGTGGGATAACTGGTAATGCGCTCTCATTTTTCAGATCTTATCTCTGCCATCGAAAAATGACGGTAGACATCAGAGGTGTTCAGTCCAATGAGGTGGATCTTAGTTCTGGAGTACCACAGGGCTCAGTTCTGGGCCCTCTTCTTTTCAATATATATATGATTCCACTTGGTGATATCATCAGGCATTATGGTCTACGATTTCATATGTATGCCGATGACACTCAAATATACTACTGTTTTAAACCGTCTAATGAGAATTATTCAAATGGTGGTACAATTTTATCTGATTGCATATGTGATATACGAAGATGGATGCGCAGTAATTTTTTGAAACTTAATGATGACAAAACTGAAATTCTTGTAATTGTTCAACTAACTGTTGGTCTACATCCGAAGTGTCCTGTTGAATATGTCCGTAATCTAGGGGTGATTTTTGACAAAAGATTTGATTTCTGTAGGCATGTGAACAACCTGGTTAAGTGTTCTTTCTATCACATCCGAAATATTGCAAAGATTCGTGGATACTTGACTAAATCTCTTGCAGAAACCTTAGTTCATGCTTTTGTTTCATCACGGCTTGACTATTGTAATTCATTACTTTATGGACTCCCAAATCATTTGTTGAAGAAACTACAACGAGTCTAAAATGCAGCAGCACGAGTCGTCACTTTGACGGACATTCGTACTAACATCTCCCCTGTCCTCAAATCACTACATTGGCTACCAATAAAGGAGAGAATTATGTTCAAAATCTTACTTATAGCTTTCAAAGTAATAAATGGTCAATCGCCTAGTTATCTATTAGACATAATTGTTGCCTACTCTCCAAATCGATATTTACGCTCTAGTGATTTACTTCTGGCCGTTCCAAGGACATATAGTGCATATGGCGACAGTGCTATCTCAAAATCAGCCCCAGTGCTCTGGAATAAACTAACTTCTGAAATTAGATCTTCCTCATCCATAGATTCCTTCAAAAACAAACTTAAAACATATCTTTTCAAGCATGCTTACGCCATTACTTGAAAAACCTAATCTGTTTTTTTGTTTTGTTTCTGGTGGTTTAAATATTATTATTTTTTTAATTTTTTTTTCAAATATTCTATGTTGTACGTATGTATCTATTTCCAATCACACTCTGTTATTTCTGTAATAGGAACTGAGAACAGTCTTTCTGTACTGAATCTGTATTATTATTATTATTATTTTTTTTTTTGAAAAAATATTATTAACATAAATTTCACCAAAATCGGCTTACAATTATGATTTGCATACCTAAAATATCCATAATGTAGAATATGTTGCATGTTGTCAACTCTAATAATACTATTGCATTAAGAATTTATTTGATTTGCGTCACAGTGTTCACAGGAACTAAAGTTTTTGGTACCTCTGAAGAATAATTCATGACTGCACTTCCTAATTATAGTCAGGTCTGCTTATTATGAACAAGATTTTGTCTGCTTAATATGAAGATCTTTTATTATGAACAAACCCTACGGTCCCAATTTAACAACTTACATAGGGTTTGTATTAAGTTGAGTTCGCTTATTATTAAGTCTCTCTATTATGACACAATTTTTGCTCCCTCGAATGTTCATAATAAAAGAACCTGACTGTATCAGGATTAGTGATTATTTTCTGTAAACAGATTACAATACCTTACATATAATACAAACAACTTCAAATATACAAGTAGTATTTGGAATGCAATATTCTTCATTAATTAATACGAATTTCCGGATAAGAAGAACAGTTCCACAAAATAAGGTCCCTACAATGGCGATTGAATGGGTATTACTCCGGTTAATACGAACTCCGGATAAAGCGAACAAATATTTATCGTCCGTTGGTATCGACTGCATATGGTAGGGCCGGCGGAAGAGGGGCGGCCTGGGCCGCCCCACTTTTTCTGTCATGATACAAGGCCAAAAATTGGGGCCTAGGCCTGGGCCGCCCCACTTTTTCTGTCATGATACAAGGCCAAAAATTGGGGCCTAGGCCTGGGCCGCCCCACTTTTTCTGTCATGATACAAGGCCAAAAATTGGGGCCTAGGCCTGGGCCGCCCCACTTTTTCTGTCATGATACAAGGCCAAAAAGTGGGGCCTAGGCCTGGGCAGCCCCACTTTTTCTGTCATAATACAAGGCCAAAAAGTGGGGCCTAGGCCTGGGCCGCCCCACTTTTTCTGTCATAATACAAGGCCGCCCACCTCTCACGAGCTTCCGCCGGCCCTGTAAGGTAATATTAGGCCAGGTAAAATAAATTAATCGTTTATCATCCGGATTTTTTCAGAAAATACGAACGGCGGACGGCGGACGGGATTTTATTTTTATTTTTTATTACCATTAATATGCAAATAACATTATCCTATGCCAAACAATAAATATAAATATTTTATTTTATTAGAAAATCAAATGACAATGCCCAAATAATTAAAGTAATGCCCTAAAATACAAGACTAATTAAAAATCATACATTAGAAGTACTTTACACAAGTTTATTGCTAATATCTGTACGTTTATGTTCATAAAATAATAATAAAATATATCCGGACGGCGGGTAAAATTGGGACGGATGGGAATGATAAACAAGTTATTTATTTAATATAGCCTTATATAATTATATTAGTATTCTAGGCCGGCGGAATTTCCTTCCGCCGGCTTTGGGCATCCAAACCTTGAGGGCCACGTTATTGTAAATTTAATTTAGATCTGATCCATCAAATTGTAGTGGTAAAATATCGGTCCGGCCATGGCCTGCCATGGTATTATTAATAAATAAAAGTAGCTAAAGCAAATAAAATGAATAAACTCACTTGAATTGGAAGAAGTGACTTGGAGAAATAAAGAAGAGAGCAGAAAATGAAATGAGAAGAAAATGGAGATGAGAAATATGCTGTAAAGTCAAAAATATTTTTTTTAAAGTGAAAATGTGTGTTTGAAAAAAATGAATAAATTTGAAGAAAATCAAGTAGAAGAAAGGCAGTGTATATTTATAGTGAGAAATCATTGAATTATAAACAAAGGACATAATAAATTCTTATCAATGGTATTACACGTATTGGTTGACAACATATTCTACATTATGGATAATGGATAGGTATGCAATTATGCAAATCATCATTGTAAGCCGATTTATATGAAATTTATGTTAATAATATTTTTTCAAAAATGAATATTTTGTTTTGAAATTTACATGACAGGTTGTCATAGGTAAGATATATATGTGATTAAAAGGAAAAATTGATATAATGAATAACTTTTGAGTTATTATGGAAAAGCGAGGTCTAAATTTGAACTAAAATTGCTAAGTCATCTTAAGGCATTTTGGCATTTTGGCATTTTGGGATGATATATGGGTTATCACAACTTTCATCTTTCCGCTGATGTGAAAAACTTTCACTTACAGCGCAAACTTTTTGCGTTATTAGCATAAACGTGAGGTCTGCGAATCCGCCGATGAATTGATCTACTGAGTCGCTAAATATGAATTCCTATTTCCCATTCGCCAATAATAAATTTCAAATGCATAAAGTTAACTGATCTCGAGATTTTAACAATATTACCATATATGGAAAGGTGTGAGCATCGCATAACTTACATTCCACAAATATTTTCGATAAACCAATATAACCGTTGGACTCCCAAATATGACTTCCTATACGACAATAATACATTTCCTGTGTCTAGCATTAGAGGATTACGGGATATCAATAAGTAACAATACTGTTTTAGGCCTACGCTATTTTTACAGTAAAACGAAGTTTACAGCTCTATATTAAAGAAGTCCCTGGCATTGTCAACAAATTGTTGAAATACACGTACATGTCATTTGTGTTTGTTTTGGGTTTAATTGGCATCTTTTTGGTCATATTGGAATACAGGTACCCTCCCAAAGCGGCACCCATCGGGAGAATGATTTTGTGCCGCTTCTCGGAGGTTGCCGCTACTCGGAGGTGCCGCTTTGGGAGGTTTACCTGTAATATTGAATCTTTTGTAGGTTGATCCTTAAAAAGATAACCACGATAAAAAGTTAGGTATAATAAAACAGCTAGATTAATTCCTAGCAAGCCAGTCTTCTTTGCATTTCTCATACGAACCATCTTAATAATTCACTAAATTAAAATAATATATTGAAATTAAATCAGTTGAACCTGTGTAACGTCCACTTCTATAAAACGCTAAGACATTATTTATTGCATACATTTAAATTTATTTATATTTGAGAGTATATTGGATTGTATTTATATTTGGCCCAAACCACAAGTATCTTTAATTGTCCCCATCAACCCCATGGCCTACATTCAGCTCCAATTTCCCATATGATTGAACTGTGTATACTACTACAGGGCCGTAGCCACCAAAATCAAAGTGGTCAGGTTAATTTGACCAACCTTACCGAGTTGTAAGGTGATTCTGGCCAACAGGACAGAGTGGTCAGATTAATCTGCCCAACCTGACCGAGTGGTGCCATATTGGGAAATTAATCAACCAAAAGTGGTCAGGTTTAAACCAGACCAACCTGACCAGTGGCTACTGCCCTGTAACTATATAGTGGTCACCTGCTCAAAGCAGTGTTAGAGACAAGACTTTATATCGAACCATCGGCTTTAGTATCTAGATTACTTATTAGATTATAATTGTGAAGTTAGCAGTGAAAAAAACAAAAAAACATGTGCAACTTAACACCCTATAACTTAGTCGTACATCATCCGATTGAGGTGCCATTTGGACTCAGATGATTTCAGCCTAGGAGGTTTCTGTCATTTTAACTAGAACTCTCCCTACACCTCTACACCAGACAGTGACATAGCAAATATTATCAATCTATTATGCATCATCGTCACTTGTCTTTAGAACAGTAGATCTGGATTTGTATTTACCGTTTCTGGAGAAAAAGAATATTATGTATTATTCGAGTGTAGGTACTAATCTAGTTAATAAAACTTTACAAACTTGGTTAAAAAGAATTAATACGTACTAAGTTGAAGTACGTACTAACCGAGTTCTATGTAATGTCTAACTTGTCCTACTTCATACTAATTTTGTTTTTCATTATATGTTTCTAATTGGTAAACTTAATGTCATCAACACTGACTTGTACCAATCTATGGATTCTGTTGATTTTAGATTATTTCGGGCTATATAGCTATATAACTATATAGTGATTATATAGCTACATATACTTTTCAAACGACTATGTATTCGAGTGGTAATCTATTTTTATTTTGATAATTATCTTTAATTTCAATCGTTTTATAACCTTCTCTTGAAAAACTTGGCAAGGAGGATGGATTATTTTGAAAATTGGATCTGTTACCTTTCAAAAGCCAAATTTGATATCATTTCTCTTCCAAATCTACTTTTTACTTCCTTTTGATCATTCAATGTGGTGATATTGAGCTAAATCCAGGACCTATTACATCAAGTGAGTGTATAATTTAATTGTAGTGTATCAATATTATCCAATTTATCTATTTTAGTTGATGAAAGGATTTCTCAAAAAGATCTGGTTTCTAGGATGTTAGATGCCTTATTTTTATTAGGAGTAAACTTGTCTGATATTGGAACAAATCGGCTATACAATTTTAATTGGCGTCTCTCTCATTCACTTTGGGGGAAATTATCAAAATCTATATTTGGTATCAATCGTGCAGCCTATAGAGCCAAGATAATGAATATGTGGCGAAGTAATCAATCAAAAATTTAAAAAATCCAGCAAAATTACCCAGTTTCCTGTTCTCATTGTGAATCTGTACTTACCTTACCAATCAGTATACATTTCAACAATTTTCCTCCTTCATTTTTCTTAACCTATCCAGGAAAATTATTCAAACAGTCAAACAAGATAATACATTCAATGATGTCAAATATATTAATTATACTAATTCAGTTGACCCTATCCCCACACTTCCTCGTAACCAACAATGTCTTGACTTTATACCCAATTTCACCCATTATTTTAACCCACTTGAGGATTATACCTCTATTGATAGTGTCTCCTCTAAGAACTATGCTACAGTCCAAAACGCGTCCAATACGGAATCTAAGATCTCTTTTGAATTTTCACTAACTCAAGACGAATGGAGCCTTATATCTCCACATTACAGTGAAAATAGATTAAGTAAGGAATGGACAAATGTTTTCAGTAAAAAGAAATCAGTTGTGCATCCATATTGTGTCATTCAATATCTCTATCAATGTATTAACAAGAGTACTGCAACTCGAAACTTTCCTTATCTTGTAGTGGAAGCAATTTGTAAGTTTAAGAATTTATCAGGCTTAAAATTTTGATACGCGTTATTCCTCATCTGGATGTCATAAATATCTCTGTTGAAGTCAATGTTACGGGAACTATTTCTGAACAACATTTTAATAATAAAATCTCGCATTCTCGCAAATTATTTGGACTGGATAGAGAAAAGCTTGCTGAGAAATTGGGCCAAAATTCAACAAGTAATATTTATTATGACCAATTTGCTTGTTCTAAAAGCTTAGAAGTCGCTAAGCATGGGAATCTTAACTTTTTAAAATCTCAAGAGCTTCTTAGAAAAGTCAAATCTTAACATGAATCAAAGTGCAGATTTAGCGACGACATGTGGCAAGATATTATCATTACTAAAAAGACTTATGAAAGCAATATTAAAGGTAATGTTATAGATGGTTATATTCAAAGTGTTCCTCAATGCCCTGTTGTAGTTCATATGCACAGCGAGGGACAGATACTTCTCATTAGAAAACTAGAGGATAATAAATTGATGTTGCATTTAGTTGCTACTGGCTCCGTTGTAAGAAAGATTGACAAATCCATAAAAAGATTCTGTATTATGCCTTAGTAGTAAGACATCCAGAAGCCCAAATTAGTTGCAGAGATGCTAAGTAGTGAACACACTAACGTTGAAATTACCAAAGGTGGGCACAGTTAATCAAAAAGTTAACTTCGTTAATCGATAAACCGTTTACCAAAAACTTAACTTCGTTAACAGTTAATCCGTTAATACTTTAAAAATGTAACGGAAGTTAACGTTAATCCGTTACAGTTAATTTATATTATACAAACAACAACAAAATCAGTTTTTTTGCTATAAGACATCTCAAAAAGTGCTCTAACTATAAAATGTTCCTTTGTTGGGTGATTTAAGCTAAGATATATGCTAGCACAACCTTTATATCGTATAATCAGCGAATAATAAGGGAAATAAGTTGTTTAAGGGATGTTGACTAATATAGATATAAGATTCAAATTCACATAAGTGTCACTATTGAAAAATGACTTAAAATCGCAAGTTTATGAAGTTTATAACTATAGCAAGATGTTTAAAGTCTTCCAAAGTAGGTTAAACAGCCGTTAATATGCTCAAGAAGCATATTGTGTGTGGGATAAAATACCTGTTGTTCAAAAACATTTGTTCGGTTATTGTAATAGAAACTATCAAGAATTCATAATTGCGTTAACGGACTATTAACGGAATTGTAAATGTAACGGAAGTTAATTAAGTCCGTTAACGATTTCAAAGTTAACTTAAAAGTTAATCGTTAACGAAAAATTTAACTTCCGTTAATTAACGATTAACGGATTAACGGATTAGTGCCCAGCTTTGGAAATTACTCATTTCCTCAACAAATGGTATTATAATGTGAAAAGGATTCTAAATAATGAAACTGCCTTCACCCATAGCCTACTCAATATATGGCCTTACAGTAGATGTACCAGGGATGCACAAGAAGATGGGAAATTTAATTTTTTAATGTTTTCTATATTGAACTACTAAGTTCTTTATACTTCTCTAGGTCGTAAACATAACTCAGCAGTGCTAGCCCGTGATTAGTATTAGCTGTAATGAGAACGGTGATTGGATTTTCATAATTTAATAGTAATAATAAACACAAACAGTACAATTTCTAATATTAATATACAGAAATAATACACAATTATTTGCTTTCTTTCCTTTCGCTTCTTTCTCCTTTCTCTCTCTGGATCTAGTAGTGACATACGACACACTTAACTACATAATAGAAATAGAAATAAGAATAACAGAGTAATACAAATCAAGGTAAATAGTAAATACAAATAAGTAGACACATAATTAAGAGAATTTCTTAAATTTACGCTTTCTATACTTTTTGAAAGAACCAGCGAGTTATAATTCTTAACTTTGTTAATGTTTGCAAGAAAGCAATTCGCTACAGTAAAGACTAGCTTCGATAAGATGTTCCAACTAAACACACCACAGCTAATACAAGTAGACTTCCAAATACTTGGATCACGATTATCGCTATCTTCCAAATACATCAACGTGAGTTCAACTAGTGTTTTTCTAGAATGTCCACCTACAAGCTTCGCCATCAGCTCTTTATTGTTTTCGATGGCACTAAAGGTCTTCCATATAATAAATATGGAATTTAAACTGGCTCAGATGGATATTTAAGTCCGCCACGGTCCGTTAGCTGCAGAAGTTTATACTGAGAGTCCAGGTCTAAATCAAGGAGAAATACTTTATCAACTGTTAGCATATGTACAGGCATGACACGGTTTTGTTTGTTTCAGGTACTGATGGACAGTATAGCCTGCAATAAAGGCTAATGATTGAAGCAACTGTGAACCACAATCAATTGTTGATAAATCATTAATCGCATCAAGAAATGGCTCCAAATTGAACTCACCATCAGTAGTGGAATACGCTATACGGAGAAGAAAATTACTTAACAAATGACTGTATAGATTGAAAGGAAGTGTCTTGTTGGTCAGTAAATATGTTTGATTATGCTAGAAAGTTTAAGTCGACGCTCGGTTCAAGGATTTGAAGATAGGAGATGTGATAATTAGAACCCGACATCATACGGTATAGACCGAAATGGTGTTCCAAGGGATCCGTCTGTAGAAAGGAGGACAACAGATATGTAAAGCCACAAGATTGAGTCAAATGATTGGTAATTTGTGGTAAGGTAATACAAGCATGTCTAAAACTGGTGTATGTTTGTATACTCAGTTTTCCAATTTTTTCTGGTAAAGTTTGCCAAGCATCTAACCAGAACTACATGAGTCAAAAATAGAAATCACTCTTCATTAAAAGTCAAAGGTCTAGAGAAATTATCGTTCAAACGTATTCCTTTAAATGGTGTGTTAACGTTGAATAATTTCCAAACAGTAAGAAGGGTATCAACAAACTCCGGAGTATTATTTCTATATTCTGGATAGTTAGCGCAGATATTGTTAATTCGTTAACGACTTTGAAAACCAGTTTTACATTTTGACGCTCTATGCTAGACGGAAAACATGACTCCATAGTCAAATGAGGAGCTTACTTGGCTAAACTTGTTCTTTCTGAATTATATAATTGACATACATCTTCAAAGGATGCACAACCGAACTTAAGGGGATAATCACAATAAGAACTAGAGTTGTATTTTAAAGCAAGTTCCTGCAAAACCGATTCAATTTCTCGGATGTCACTAATTGCAGTAATGGAAACGGATATACTCTGTCTATTAAAATAGGCTGAGGTGGATAAATAAGCATTGATTTCAAGGTACAAATCTACTGAGATATTTTTTCAGCCATTTTAGCGAGAACAAACGTTATGTTGCTTTCATTACGGAACCACACCAACCAACTATAAGTTAAAGAAATCAAGGTTAACTTATCTTTCAAGTCCTGTGGAGAGTTACCACAAACTTCTCTTTCTCTTGACTCTCGGATCTCAAGCTGAGTTGTAGTGTTTGGTTCATCAATTCTTCCTCTTTTGCATCGTATGAGAAGCGATTCCGTTTGTAAGGTTTGGATGAGTAATATGCTGGGCAGCGAGTTAGTAAACTTGGTACAGCGCCTTCTTTCAGCTTTGGCTTTGCCCGCGGTACTTCAGTAAAAGTACTATCTCCTCTTGGGACTTGGAAAGTGTAGTCTATGTCTTCTTTCTGAAAATGGTTGATACATACATAGACCACCTTCAGGTCACCGATATCCTCGCGACGAAGAGCGTATGTCCAGGCATGATTCAGGGTTGGTGGATTTTGAGGCAAGGAACATGGTCATCTGGGTTGTAGTTGCTCTTGCAACCGGGGACAGAACATGAGTTTGGCATGAATAGTAGCTAATATGAATAAAATACCAAAGCGAAATTAAAAGGATGAGATTTTACGAATATTTCTAATTCCGATTTGAATCTCCGAATCCAGAGTCATAGATTGAAAATGTTTCTTCTTTTAAGGTGAGTTTGTATCTATCAGGTACTTGCAATTCAGCAGCAGAATAATGGTTAATACCATTTTCTTCAACTAGACTCTATGACGGCGTATTGTACGTTTAACTGAACTCAAAGTGGGTAATGCTACTATGCTTGATTGATTTAATCCTACAAGACCTTGTGTTAAAATAGTTCGAGTTTTCTCTCCAGAAACCAACGCACGGTCTTTCATCAATTGATATCCCTGCAACATTTGGGAGCGAGCTGGATCAGGTTCATGAGTATGACTACTAATTATTTCGGTAAGTAGTGATGGTATTAATACTGCTCCTTCTGGGGATGTAGTTATTCGAGCCTTACACGTTCCACGCTTCTCACACAGCCAGTATTGTTTGCCTACTGCACTTACACCATTGAGAGTATACAAAAATCCTTTTATATGGGCTTTATTCTTTCCTTTTGTTGACTTAAAAGTTCAATCAGTGGCGGCGCTAGCCATCCGTCGCTGGTGGGGCACAATCAGGGCTTTATATAAATCATTTTGATGATTTTTTTTTCAAATCAAATCAATGATTTATGATTGATCTTTGGGTAACATTCAATGATTTGATGATTGATTTTTTCCTTTTCATTTTTAGAATGATTTGATTTTGATTGATTTGTGAAAAGTTAATGATTTGATTTTGATTTAAATCAAATCATTTTTCTGCTCTGTTAAATAATAATATAACTTACATTTATCTTATATGTTCTTCCACTTCAGGAGGTTATAGTAGTATGAACACCTTAAATACAAATGCGGGTCTATGTGCATTTATCGTTTCACTTCACCCCCGTTTGAAACTACAATCACTCAGCTAAATGGATACCCAAGTTTGACAACCCAATACCAATAGTCTTAGATTGCTCCGCTTTATTGGGTGAAATAACTAATGTATATACTATTACTATCGACTTCGCTTATTAGTCTCCTCGCCAGTCCTCGGAATGAGTTATTTTGACCTTTTAATAGGTACATCTGAAAAGGATTACTAATTTATAGTAACTTGTTTTTTATTTCCCAGGTCCAAATAAACAAAGTGATTTGTTATTGTAGCTATTATATTGATTAAGATTCTTAGATAACACCTATTAAAAATCTGTTATTGTGTGTACATTAGTATTCGGCTAAAAGAACATCTTCAGGACTCGGGAGTAACAAAAAAACTAATTATAACATCGTAATTGGAAATGATTTGATTTTGATTTTTGATGATTTTGTGGTGTATCAAAATGATTTGATGATTGATTTTTTCAATCTCACATTTTGAATGATTTGATTTTGATTGATTTTTACATCACTAATTTTTGAATGATTTTGATTTAAAATCAAAATCAATGATTTATGTAAAGCCCTGCTCATGGGTGATGGGTTACAGATGTGCACCTGGGGTCACGATTTTTTATTACATTTTTTTGGACACATTTTTGCACCTGTTTAATATTGAAACAGGAGCAATAAATAGTACCCGAAAATAACATTTATATGCATTCGATAGAGAATTAAATTTTACACCTTTTCACAGTGCACGAATTTTCAAATTGTACTTAGTTTGTGCCACAATTGAGTTGCAAGTTTCTATTGTTTACTAACATTTCAGTTCAATTGAAAGTGTTAAATCTAATTCTATTGTTTCAACTCGTTATTATTATATTGATTCAACTTGTGAGATCGAGTAGGCTTCTATTTTCCAATTGAAAACTAAGATTCTACATTCCATAACAACGACAGATTATGTGATTATATTTACTTCTGCAAGAATACTCTTGCACTGTTAATATACTGACGTAATTTATTATAATTAATTAAGTCAGTGTATGACTTATATAGATGCTCCCAATTTGTTTATTAAGGGTTATCGATTGTGCGGAATTGAAATTTGATAACATAATTAAGTAATTAATTATTTATGACAAAATAATTTAACTAAATAATTGCAAGTTGACATTGAAATTGGTGTTATATTATAAATAATATTAATAATTATTTATACTAATTAATTAAATATCATAAATCTCAAAGATCATAGAAGATAGAAACAAACTTTCAATTTATCAATTGGTCCTTATGGCACGTGCCACCTATACAAGTGGGTCTTGACACCTTGAGGTGATTATGACATCATTAAAAAAATGTGTTTTTACAATTTTGTTTATTCGATATTTAAAATGGGTTAGTTGATGTTGGGTGATGACCAAACACTCACATAAAAAATGCTGAGTCATCACCTATTAAATTCATGCTAAAACTTGAATATCTCTAAAATGAAGAGAGCAAAATGGAAACTTCCACCACTCTAAGGGTCTTTGCCTTCTGAAACACCTTTCTGAAATAATTTAACACCTTAATAGTGATGATGAGATGGCGAAAAAAAAAATCCAAAATTGCAGCCTGTGCCGACATCATATTCCTTTAGAGGCACTATCAATAAGCCACCATCAAAATATAGTGCCACCAAAGGAACTTGCGTCGGCACAGGCTGCAATTTCTTATTTATTGTATTTAACAGATATTTAAGGAATTCAACCAGAAATTGGGTATCGACAATCGTAGAACTCGTGCTTACCACCCCATGGCTAACGGCTTAGTCGATGCGCACAACAAGATTCTGAAACAGTTAGTATTTTGTAATATAATTTTAAGACCCATTTACGAATTATCCATATAGAAAACTGATTAAAATGGTCAGCCAGATAGGGGATCATTGGTCCAGACTGCTGAAACAGGCTGTGCTTGCAATGTTTTCCTGCAAGAAAAGATCCCTCAGACAAACTCCATTCAAGCTTATGTGGGGAAGAGAGTCCCGGCATTAAGATCTCTTGTCCACCATTAACGACCTGCATACCAACGATGAGGAAGACTTTGATTTGGAAGAATCGATTTTCTCTGAACTCACAGATCGAAGGTATAAACGACATATTTTTCCCACCTCCTGATAATCCCCTCGAAGCAGTTAGCAACATCGATGAATCTCGAACTTCTACACAGCAATCAGCTATGGACTGCATCAGTTTTGAACAACTCAAGCAGAAGATACAATATGATAAAAAAGTTAACACTAATCGGTTAGTTGAACTGATGACGATATTTAATTCATACATAACAAACAGTCTATCTTGTTACTAAAGTTCGATTCATTCTTTCGATTATAGTAATTTTCATAATTATTATCTCTGTAATTAGTACACCTCTAAAGAAGGATGATAAGATCATCTATACCAGGGGTGCTCAAACTTTTAAATCTACGGGCCACTTTATCTCGTTTTCTGCTAGAACTCGCCATTTCAATTAGGTTCTGCCTCCTACGTTATCTAATAATATCTAATAATATCTAATAATATCTAATAATTGATAGTATTCGTAAATGCAAACTATAGTTACCAAATACTGTATTCATATTAGGAACATTGATGCATTTGTAGAGTATATAAAATTGAAAAGAAGCGAATTATCCGCGGGCCTCAGCGAATGGTCTCGCGGGCCACATGTGGCCCGCGGGCCACCATTTGAGCACCCTTGATCTATACCAACATGCCCAAAACAAAGAAGCAAATGAAACATCTCGGGCCTTATACGGTGTGGAAAGCAACAGAAAGCCATGTTACAATTTCTCAAACAGAATTAGGAACAAAGAAGGACAAAAAGATTCCAATCCATATCACAAGACCTTACTTCGAAAGATCCTCAAGTCCCAAGAATACTAAGAAGAAAGTAAGCCTCGATACTAGCATCGGAATCAACACCTCACAGGTAAATTCATTGTGATTGAGTTGTTATTTAAAAGATAAAATAGTGTTAATACTAAAATATTCCTTTTTTAGATGTACCAGAATCTCTTCGGATTTTCTACGGAATCTATATTTCAACACCTTAATAACTTAAAAGTATGCTTCCCGTTTTCACATCTATAGTCTAATTCATTGAGTGTAATCTTTATTGACACTCTTTATTATTTTCGCTTTACACCTTCACTTGACGTCAATCCAGAATATTTGTAACATTCCGTATATATTTTTCTTACAATGTTGTCATTTGTAGGAAATCCTAAAGCAGAATATACGTGGGCAGACCTTCATGACTCCTCTGCATGAAGAGCTGGACCACTTGTTATACAAAGCGCACAGCTACACTCCCAACACGATGTTATTCGAGTATTTGGATGGTGGAAAAGAAGAGGAAGTTATAAGTTAATTAACAATGATTCATACGATAACTACAAATTATCATTTTACCTATTTATTGTAGAAGAGAGATATTATGGAGATTATACTCGGATAGACAACAGATCTCTATCCCAGCTATACAGATACCCAACGTGCTAGATACACACACACAAAGTACTGTATTTCTTGGTAAGTTAATTTAATCTAACAATATACTCATAGAACTCATTTCAATTTAAATTAGTATGTTTGTTTAGTATATCAAAGCAAGTTGTGACATTAAAATCATTCTTATATTTATTAAATTGTAAACAAATTAATATTTTAGGGAATGCAGTATCTAAACACAATGCTATGGGAATCATTTCACGACGCAGTTCCGCTTCGTAATCCCTACGACACACCGATGGACCCAAGGATCACAGTGATAGATGAAAATTGGCAGCGAAGTAAATGTGATATGTTGGGGATATCATTTGAATCCGTTTGCAGACAGCCATTTAATAGCGTTGGGAAGTTACTTAGCGATTTTGAACCTTGCGAAGCGGAACATATCGAAGGAGATGGTAATTGTCTATTTCGATGCATATCCAAATTAATTACTGGGAGTGAAAACAGCCACCTACATCTTCTTCGTTCCATCATATCACGCTTTATCGCCAGTGAAGGAACAAGGAAACTAGGATGGTATTTTAAAACCAAATGAACGACACCGTGTGAATACCTTAGCACACAAATACTTATGAATCGTGAATCCATTTGGGGAACAGATGTGGAAATTTATGCTGCTTCTGCTATTCTTGATGCCGATGTCTACATTGCCAATAACTTCTACACAACGAAAGACTCAATAATTCTCGAGGTGCGTTGGAGTTTACACAGAGCCACAGATAACCCTACAGCCATCCTTTATATCCAAAACTACTTCGACCACTATCAACCTGTCGTATCAATGCTGATCACGAATTACAAGACTTATGGAACTATTTCAGATGATGTCCAAACGATTGAATAACAGCTCACAACACTCTATCGAAAGAGCTCAAAGGCAAGGTACATCGAACTTTGTGGGGAGCTCTGCTCGAGGTTATTCAGGCAACGCAATCCCAATCATGGTGAGCCCAGATTATGGAAACGTGACCTGCAACGGCATATCCCCAGTGGCGAAAGACGAGCTGTTATCTACGATCTACGATGCAAAAGACTGACGACTAGTATGTAGGTAAATTATCTGTGGAATCAAGTGAGTTAACATTTATCTACTAATATACTTTATACTAAGTAATTAATTAGTTTCTATTTAGTAAGTCCACCATACACGATGTAACTTTGTTACATCGTGTATTATTAAGTACAGTGAACTCCCTATAACGAATTGCGGACATCGATTTCATATTTGTATACACCAAATTTGTTATAAGCTGATTAAAATTAATTACTCAGAAATTTATGGGGTAAGAAATATCTTCGTTAAAAAGAGATTACATATATCAATTTATTTGACTATACTATAGTCAAATATAAGGATGTCCGGACCATTGAACTTTGTTATAAGCCGATTTATAGCCGACTTGGAGTTCACTGTAATAGTGTTTAATTTCATAGTTTGAGTAATTTACTGTAACTTAACCTATTTTCCTTTGAGAGTTTTTTTGTACACTGGGAACCGCAATATCAGGGCGCATCAATGCGATGCCCATTCTGTTTTGTCGTTACACACATACGAACGAAGGCTAATTAACTTAAAAATTGGGGCCGATTGAATGGATATAGATATGCGGTTTCCACTGTATGAATGGAGAGGATAGGGCGGCTGTGTGGGGAAAAGGAAGAGGCCCCCAAAAATAATAATTGGTTAATACAATCAAAACTGATTGAAAAAATAGTTTACCTTTTACTGATCTTATAAATATATGTATATCTCTTTCTAGACATTCTCCAAGTTTAAGTATGATACATTTAGAAATAAGTTAATCGTTGTGATTATTTCTTTTAGCTATTATATTGGTAGGCTAGTAACCATAAGTCGTCAGAAAGCTAGGAATATATTATAGAAATTCAGGAGAAATAAAAAGGTTTAAACATTTTAAAAAAATCGTTTTATTTCGTAACAACAAAGTTTGTTAGAAATATTTTGTTTGTATTATTTTGTTAATCGTAATCAGATAAGGTAAGTGCTGGCAATTGAAGTAATTGACACTGTGTATTAGAATTTCGTAGGTTGGCTATGAAAATTTAATAACTATAAGTAATAGCTAACAAAGCTACATAATTTAAATGTTACTATTATATTTATTATTGTTTACTTAAAAAAGTGGGAAGGGGAGAGGAGGGATTGGGAAGGGGAGAGAAGGGGATGGGAAGTTGAAAGGTTTTGGAAAGAGGGAGAAATTTTGACCCTGAGGGAATTCCTGAGGGAGAGAATGAGTAGGAGGAGGAGGAGAAGGGAGGACAGGAGGAGGAGGCTGTGGAGGAGAAAAGGGGTTTTGTTGGGTGTTTTATAATAATTTATTTAATGTTGTGTTTTTTATTTAGTTTATGTATTTATTATTAGGTTTCATTTATATTAATTTAGTATGTTTATTCTGTTTGTTTGTAATAGTTGTTTTTGTTTTTACTTAATTATAGTTGTGTCTCTGCAATTGTTAGTATTATAACCATATGGTGAATTGGGACATTAGTAGATTAGGAAAACTAGTCAAATCAGATATACATTGGAAATTGGGCGTTTAAGTTGCTATAATTATCAGTAATTTAAATTAATTTGAGAGGGATACTTATTGCAGATAGAATAAAACATATAGTGAGACGTTCAAAACAGGTAATCACTCAGAAATTGTTATATACCAGCGTTTCAAAAGAATATATAATAGCACATCTATGTCTCTGGTTTATCTTTACTATCGTCTCAAAATCATAGTATATTCTTAAATTCATAATAAAAAGTAAAAATAAGCCAAAAATTACTTTTATAGTAGTGTCTCAAAATAGCATTGTATAATTTCTAATAGCACATCCATGGTTTGGTAATACAATTTCTCAAAATCTCACGCGTCTAAAAATTATATTATTCTTAAATTCATATTAAAAAGTAAAATAAGCGAAAAATTTCCTTTTAAAGCGTCTCAAAATATCACTGTTTAATTTGTAATTTCACATCCATGGTGTATTTAGTGTATCACATAGGCGTCTCAAAATCTCATCTGTTACAATGCCCATAGAAAATGCATTACTTCACTAATCCAAACGAATTCACCAATCGGAACAGAATTTTCTTTGATTCGGAATACCTCTGTTCGGATTAGCGAGGGTGTACTGTAGAGGGAATTTGTACATAAATCGTATCTTGAAGATGTGTAGTATATACAGCTAACAGCTTAATATACTTTATTGATATACAGTAGACTCGTTATTGCGGACACGGGAAGGCGAAATATCGGTTAAGAAGTGCAAAGTTTAATGTAATTGGATCTTAACTATCTTTACTTGAACTGAGAACATGTCTATGCTTTATTTTCATTAATCTATGTTGAAAATTTTTAATATTATTAGTAGGGTCCTAATTATCGGTCTAACAAATTTAATTAAAAGTCTAACAAAATTCGTCATAACTCTAACAAAATTTGTGAAATGTCTAGCAGATTTGCCATTACCAAAATTACTAGAAAGTTTATCAAAATCAATGAGAAGACTAACAAAATTAGTGAAAAGTCTAACAAAATTAATGAAAAGTCTAACAAAATTAATGAAAAGTACAAAATTACTGATACAGTTAACTGCTCTAATTAACCTAATCCTTCAATTAATGAAAAATATTTTCAGTAATTTTGTCATACTTTTCAGTAATTTTGTTAGACTTTTCAATGATTTTGTCAGACTTTTCAGTAATTAGGATCCAATTACAAATACAAAATGATACACTTAAGCCTAATGAATATAATTATATCTGTCTCCTCGTTAATGGTACTTATTAACGATATATACTATTTATTTAAATCTTATGAAATTTCAAAGTATTTAACTTACTGTACAGTCAAAGCTCGTAGTTAAAACACCAGGAGACCGTCAAAATTTGTTCGTATTATTCGAAATTCGTGTTAACCGTAGTTTGCATGCATTTGTATAGGCTAGAGAATTAAACTTTGCATTTCTTAACCGATACGATTTATGTACAAATTCCCTCTATAGTACACCCTCGCTAATCCGAACAGAGGTGTTCCGATTCAAAGAAAATACTGTTCCGATAAGTGAATTCGTTCGGATTAGTGAGTAATGCATTTCTATGGGCATAGGCGTAGCACGCGGTCCGGCTGGTCCGGCCATGGCCGGACCACTTTTCATTTATTCTACTATATTATATAGGACGGTCCGGTTTTGGCCGGACCACTTTAACTATTTGGCTGGAGATTTTTCAGAGCCGTGCGACGCCCGTGATGGGCATCTATAAATGAGAATCTCGATAATCCGAACCAAACTTGTACAAACCTTGTTAATCCGCATAAACAGCTAGTGTACTCCTTAAAATACTTGCCTGAGACTTATTTTTTATACTTCCATTGCAATATAACTATATTTACGCGTGACCTTCGATATATAAGGCCTGAGTGCTGGTTTGAACCATGGATTACTTAAAGTGCATTGAAAAATGGAGAATTGTTCTTTATCCCAATAATTAGCAATGATAGAGCTGAAAAGTGTATTATAACTATATAGGAATATGGTACCCAGGTATACATAGCACCCTCCAAAATTGTGATATCTCATCATCTGATGACGTTATGGTAATTTTGGTTGCGAATTATCTTGTTTTTCTAGCATACTTTTAACATAGTTAAACGCGTTATAAATGTTCAAAATTGGAACATGGTTATACCCATAACTAGTTGAAAAAAATATATCGAAATTATAAATGGAATGTTGACACATTCCTCGGTTGCCATGGAAATGTATATTTCCTAAAATGTGTCATAACTCAAAAACTATGAATGTTATGTAAACTAGGCTGGTACTGATCTGTCCGGAATAGGTAACTTCCTATTCATTGATAATACATTTTATATGCCTAACTTCAATAACTTTTGAGATCATGACATAATTAACACTTAATTCATTATTAGGTAATGACTCACTATCTCAAAGATGATTGAAGTTAGGCATATAAAATGTATTATCAATGAATAGGAAGTTACCTATTCCGGACAGATCAGTACCAGCCTAGTTTACATAACATTCATAGTTTTTGAGTTATGACACATTTTAGGAAATATACATTTCCATGGCAACCGAGGAATGTGTCAACATTCCATTTATAATTTCGATATATTTTTTCAACTAGTTATGGGTATAACCATGTTCCAATTTTGAACATTTATAACGCGTTTAACTATGTTAAAAGTATGCTAGAAAAACAAGATAATTCGCAACCAAAATAACCATAACGTCATCAGATGATGACATATCACAATTCTGGAGAGTGCTATGTATACCTGGGTACCATATTCCTATATAGTTATAATACACTTTTCAGCTCTATCATTGCTAATTATTGGGATAAAGAACAATTCTCCATTTTTCAATGCACTTTAAGTAATCCATGGTACACAAATTTTCGCTTAGCACTCAGGCCTTATATATCGAAGGTCACGATTTACGATATTTTTCAAAAATTATTAGAAAGATATTTTGGAATCTCCTGTTCGGAATAGCGAGGGTTCGGATTAGCGAGGGTGTACTGTGCTAGGATATGGGGATTTATTCATTAACTTCTTTCTTAGCTCAAATTTATATTAATTCTAGGACAAATGATTAGAAACTCAGGAAGATTGCATATATGGATATTTCTAGGGCATTAGTCGATCGCCAAAAAATTGATCGCGATCTCGATCCCGATCGCATTTTACAAATGATCGCCGATCCGATCCCGATCATTTTTGCGATCATTTCTTATTTGCCATAGTAACTATTCAGGATGCTCAGCTTTCAACTTGACCAACTTTTAGAAACAGTGAAGTTGATTTTCAACAACCTGAAAAATATTATATTGTTACGGGCCTGTTCTATGGATAAATTGAATTAATAATCGTATTCAAATTAAATACATAAGTGTTAAATACATTAGGAATTAGGTAGGTGGTAAATTATTAATGATTTTAAATGGGCAACCTTTTCTAAAAGATCGGAGTATAGGATCGAAAATTTATGCAAATAAAATGATCGCGATCGTGGTCGCGCGATTTTTGATCGTTCGATCCTAATGCCCTAGATATTTCCAATAAGAGTTACATTCGTATGCAATCAATATATCTGTGAAATCTGACAACCCAGGAGTTATTTGCTATAGAAAATAAATGTAAACCGTTTAATTCTAGATCAGATTTTCTTGACTTAAATAGTATTACCCATAGACGGCAGGGGATTTTGGTCGATGAAATTTATAGGGATACTACAAATTTTCAGCTTTGTTGGTATGGGCTTTATAGACCGTCTACAAATAAAGGAAACTCTTTCCTAATAATATAACTTAACTAAATTAAGCACTAGGCGAGACAATTCACGGCCGCTTCGCGGCCTTCCCCTTCCCCAAAAGCTATAATATTATGAATGAGTTCACCTGTGGCTAGTGAATTACACACTTTTACTTAATAACGCGCCTAATATTCATTTTTGGTTGTGATTACTGTAATTTGTTTGGGGAATTATGTTGTGTAATTATTCTCATTGCTCAATTGTTATTAATTATTAGTTAATTAATAGCTCAATAATTCCTAAGGGTAGCTCGTTCAGCTATAGTAAATTGATTCAGCTTGTTAGCTCAAATAAATTGAGATCTGTGGTTGGTAAATTATTCGCAATTAATAATTTTAGTAAATTGTATTGCAAAGTAATTTACTAACTCTGGGTGTAATCTCTACATAATAATGGATTAAAGATGAGAATAAGACCGCTTCACGGTCTTATCAGGGTTGCCAACCTCTGAAAACCAAAAATCGGGAGATTTTGCCAATTTTGGCGGGAGTTTACCAAAAAATCGGGAGGTCGAAGATGAAAAATCCAAAATTGCACCCTGTGCCGACGCATGTTCCTTTGGTGGCACTATATTTTGTTGGTTGTTTATTGATAGTGCCTCCAAAGGAACATGCTGTCGGCGCAGGCTGCAATTTTGGATTTTTTTTCGCCAAGTCATCAACGCCCAAGGTGTGAAGAAGCATTTGTTAATTGGTCCGAGTCACAAGGAACGGTAGATAAATTTGAAGTTTGTTTCTATCTTAAACCATCTTGAGTTTGATGCCATTCATTCATTATGTATTGATAATAAATTATATTATTAGTTATTTATATTAGCATTGTTATCCACGGTTGAGTTGAATTAAGTCAACAAATTCCTTATATTATATTATTTTATTTAATCCATTGTATGGTGAATTAAATAGAAGCCAGCTGCAATTTATAAGTTAAATCAATTTAATTATCGCAAGTTGAATCAATAGAGTAAGATTTAACAAGTTAAATCAATATAATTATTACAAGTTGAAACAATGGAATTAGATTTAACAGTTATACTGAAACTGAAGTGTGAGTAAACAAAGAAATTTCAACCCCCATTTATGGCAGAAATAAAACTCTTTGTTGAAAGTTTTCTTCTCCCATCAGACGCAGAATTTTATGGTGAATCCAAATGTGAAATAAAATTTTGGGGTTTAGTAAACATATTTTGTGTTATGGACCAGACAAATTTTGAAAGGTGTTAAAGATGTGTCAAAAATTTGTTAATCAAAAATCGTAACCCCAGGTGCAAATTAGACGGTCCCATCGCACCTACATGCCAAGTTTCAGCCCATCAACTATAAAACTCAGGCCAGGGCACCGTCTACGGAGAAAAAAAAAATCCAAAATTGCAGCTGTGCCGACGCATGTTCCTTTGGTGGCACTATATTTTGGTGGTTGTTTATTGATAGTGCCTCCAAAGGAACATGCTGTCGGCGCAGGCTGCAATTTTGGATTTTTTTTCGCCAAGTCATCAACGCCCAAGGTGTGAAGAAGCATTTGTTAATTGGTCCGAGTCACAAGGAACGGTAGATAAATTTGAAGTTTGTTTCTTTCTTAAACCATCTTGAGTTTGATGCCATTCATTCATTATGTATTGATAATAAATTATATTATTAGTTATTTATATTAGCATTGTTATCCACGGTTGAGTTGAATTAAGTCAACAAATTCCTTATATTATATTATTTTATTTAATACATTGTATGGTAAATTAAATAGAAGCCAGCAGTAATTTATAAGTTAAATCAATTTAATTATCGCAAGTTGAATCAATAGAGTAAGATTTAACAAGTTAAATCAATATAATTATTACAAGTTGAAACAATGGAATTAGATTTAACAGTTATACTGAAACTTGAAGTGTGAGTAAACAAAGAAATTTCAACCCCCATTTATGGCAGAAATTAAACATATTTTTGAAAATATTCCTCTCCCATCAGACGCAGAATTTTATGGTGAATCCAAATGTGAAATAAAATTTGGGGGTTTAGTAAAACATATTTTGAGTTATTGACCAGACAAATTTTGAAAGGTGTTAAAGATGTGTCAAAAATTCGTTAATCAAAAATCGTAACCCCAGGTGCAAATTAGACGGTCCATACGCACCTACATGCCAAGTTTCAGCCCATCAACTATAAAGCTCTGGCCAGGGCACCGTCTACGGAGAAAAAAAAAAATAATAAAAATCCAAAATTGCAGCCTGTGCCGACGCATGATCCTTTGGTGGCACTATATTTTGTTGTTGGTTTATTGATAGTGCCTCCAAAGGAACATGCTGTCGGCACAGGCTGCAATTTTGGATTTTTTTTTTCGCCATGTCATCATCACTATGAAGGTGTTAAATTATTTCAGAAAGGTGTTTCAGAAGGCAACGACCCTTTAGAGTGGTGGAAGTTTCCATTCAGCTCACTTCATTAAAGAGATATTCAAGTTTCAGTAGAATATAATCTGTAATGACTCAGCATTTTTTAAGTGGGTGTTGGGTCATCAACCAACATTAACTAACCCATTTTAAATATCGAATTAACAAAATTGTAAAAACACATTTTTTTAACGATGACATCATCACCTCAAGGTGTCAAGACCCACTTGTATAGGTGACACGTGTCATAAGGACCAATTGATATATTGAAAGTTTGTTTCTATCTTCTATGATCTCTGAGATTTATGATATTTAATTAATTAGTATAAATAATTATTAATATTATTTATAATATGACACCAATTTCAATGTCAACATACAATTATTAAGTTCAATTATTTTGTCATAAATAATTAATTAATTAATTTATCTATCAAATTTCAATTCCGCACACTCGATAACCTCTAATATACAAATTGGAAGCTTCTATATAAGTTAAATACAAACTGAATTATTTATAATTAATTACGTCAGTATATTAACAGTGCAATTATATTCTCGCAGAAGTAAATATAATCACATAATATGTCGTTGTTATGAAATATATAATCTTAATTTTCAATTGCAAAATAGAAGCCAGCTTGAATTCACAAGTTAAATCAATATAATTATAGCAAGTTGAATCACTAGAGTAGGATTTAACAAGTTAAATCAATATAATTATTACAAGTTGAAACAATGGAATTAGATTTAACACTTTACTGAAATTGAAGTGTGAGTAAACAAAGAAATTTCAACCCCCATTTATGGCAGAAATTGACCCCTTTATTGGAAAATTTATTCTCCCATCAGACGCAGAATTTTATGGCGAATCCAAATATGAAATAAAATTTGGGGGTTTAGTAAAACATATTTTGAGTTATGGACCAGACAAATTTTGAAAGGTGTTAAAGATGTGTCCAAAATTTGTTAATCAAAAATCGTAACCCCAGGTGCAAATTAGACGGTCCCATCGCACCTACATGCAAAGTTTAAGCCCATCAACTATAAAGCTCTGGCCAGGGCACCGTCTACGGAGAAAAAATAATAATAATAAAAATAATAATAAAGGCAGTGATTCCAATACTGGGCCACTATACTATAGTATAGTCGGCACAGTAAAAATAATAAAATCCAAAATTGCAGACTGTGCCGACGCATGTTCCTTTGGTGGCACTATATTTTGTTGTTTGTTTATTGATAGTGCCTCCAAAGGAACATGCTGTCGGCACAGTCTGCAATTTTGGATTTTTTTTCGCCCAGTCATCAACACCTCAGGGTGTCAAAAACCATTTGTTAATTGGTCCGACTCACTAGGAATGGTAGATAAATTTGAAGTTTGTTTCTACCGTAAACCATCTTTAGTTTACTGCCATTCATTCATTATATATTGATAATAAGTTATATTAATAGTTATTTATTTTAGCAATGTTATCCATGGTTAGTTGAGTTGAGTCAACAAATTCCTTATATTATATTATTTAATTTAATCCATTGTATAGTAATACGAGAATTAAATAGAAGCCAGCTGGAATTTATAAGCTAAATCAATATAATTATCGCAAGTTGAATCACTAGAGTAGGATTTAACAAATTAAATAAATATAATTATTACAAGTTGAAGCAATGGAATTAGATTTCACAGTTTTATTGAAATTGAAGTGTGAGTAAACAAAGAAATTTCAACCCCCATTAATGGCAGAAATTAAACCAATTTTAACAAATTTTCTTCCCCCATCAGACGCAGAATTTTAAGATGAATCTAAATATGAAATAAAATTTGGGGTTATTAAAACATATTTTGAGTTATGGACCAGACAAATTTTGAAAGGTGTTAAAGATGTGTCAAAAATTTCTTAATAAAGATTCGTAACCCCAGGTGCAAATTAGACGGTCCCTCCGCAACTACATGCCAATTTTCAGCCCTCAATGTATACAGGTGTGGCCTGGGCACCTGCTACGGAGAAATAAAAAAATCCAAAATTGCAGCCTGTGCCGACGCATGTTCCTTGGGGGCACTATATTTGGTTGTGATTTATTGATAGTGCCTCCAAAGGAACATGCTGTCGGCACAAGCTGCAATTTTGGATTTTTTTTCGCCATGTCATCATCACTATGAAGGTGTTAAATTATTTCAAAAAGGTGTTACAGAAGGCAACGACCCTTATTGAGTTGTAAGTTTCGTTTTTGATCACTTCATTTCAAAGATATTCAAGTTTCAGTAGAATATAATAGCTGATGACTCAGCATTTTTTATGTGAGTGTTGGGTCATCACCCATCATCAACTAACCCATTTTAAATATCGAATTAACAAAATTGTAAAAACACATTTTTTTGACGATGTCATAATCACCTCAAGGTGTCAGGACCCACTTGTATAGGTGGCACGTGCCATAAGGACCAATTGATAAATTGAAAGTTTGTTTCTATCTTGAATCATCTCTGAAATTAATGAAATTTAGCTAATTAGTATAAATATTTAATTAATTTATAATTATTTAACACCATTATTATATACAGCAAAATAAATTAAGTTCAATTATTTGCAATTATTATTAATTTAAATTGAATTTCACTATAATATTTGAATTCCACGTACTCGATAACCCCAATAATCCAATTGGAACCGTCTATAAGTTAAATACAAAAGGAATTAATTATAATTAATTACGTTAGTACATTAATTGTGCAAGAATATTCTCGCTGAAATATATATAATCACTTAATCTGTCGTTGTTGTGGAATGTTAAATCTTAACTGTTCTATCATAAACCATCTTGAGTTTAATGCCATTCATTCATTATGTAGTGATAATAAGTTATATTATTTGTTAATTATTTTAGCAATGTTATCCATGGTTGGTTGAGTTGAGTCAACAAATTCCTTATATTATATTATTTAATTTAATCCATTGTATAGTAATACTAGAATTAAATAGAAGCCAGCTGGAATTTATAAGTTAAATCAATTTAATTATCGCAAGTTGAATCACTAGAGTAGGATTTAACAAGTTAAATCAATATAATTATCACAAGTTGAAACAATAGAATTAGATTTAACACTTTTAAAGAAATTGAAGTGTGAGTAAACAAAGAAATTTCAACCCCAATTTATGGCAGAAATTGACCCCTTTATTGGAAAATGTATTCTCCCATCAGACGCAGAATTTTATGGCGAGTCCAAATATGAAATAAAATTTGGGGGTTTAGTAAAACATATTTTGAGTTATGGACCAGACAAATTTTGAAAGGTGTTAAAGATGTGTCCAAAATTTGTTAATAAAAAATCGTAACCCCAGGTGCAAATTAGACGGTCCCATCGCACCTACATGCCAAGTTTCAGCCCATTAACTATAAAAATAATAATAAAAAAAAAAAAATCCAAAATTGCAGCTGTGCCGACGCATGTTCCTTTGGTGGCACTATATTTTGTTGGTTGTTTATTGATAGTGCCTCCAAAGGAACATGCTGTCGGCGCAGGCTGCTATTTTGGATTTTTTTTCGCCAAGTCATCAACGCCTCAAGGAGTCAAGAACCATTTGTTAATCGGTCCAAGTCACATCGAACGGTAGATAAATTTGAAGTTTATTTATATCATAAACCATCTTGAGTTTAATGCCATTAATCTATTATGTATTGATAATAAATTAGATTATTTGTTATTTATTTTAGCAATGTTATCCACGGTTGAGTTGAATTAAGTCAACAAATTTCTTATTTAATTTAATTTGTTTTAATTCATTAAATAGTAATACAACTATTAAATAGAAGCCAGCTGCAATTTCTAAGTTTAATCAATATAATTATCGCAAGTTGAAACAATAGAGTAGGATTTAACAAGTTAAATCAATATAATTATTACATGTTGAAACAATGGAATTAGATTTAACACTTTTACTGAAATTGAAGTGTGAGTAAACAAAGAAATTTCAACCCCCATTTATGGAAGAAATTAAACCATTTATTGAAAATTTTCTTCACCCATCAGACGCAGAATTTTATGGTGAATCCAAATATGAAATAAAATTTGGGGGTTTAGTAAAACAATTTTTGAGTTATGGACCAGACAAAATTTGAAAGGTGTTAAAGATGTGTCAAAAATTTCTTAATCAAAAATCGTGACCCCAGGTGCAAATTAGACGGTCCCATCGCACCTACATGCAAAGTTTAAGCCCATCAACTATAAAGCTCTGGCCAGGGCACCGTCTACGGAGAAAAAAATAATAATAAAAATCCAAAATTGCAGCCTGTGCCTACGCATGTTCCTTTGGTGGCACTATATTTTGGTGGTGGTTTATTGATAGTGCCTCCAAAGGAACATGCTGTCGGCACAAGCTGCAATTTTGGATTTTTTTTCGCCTAGTCATCATCACTATGAAGGTGTTAAATTATTTCAGAAAGGTGTTTCAAAAGGCAACGACTCTTAATGAGTTGGAAGTTTCGTTTTAGCTCACTTCATTTCAAAGATATTCAAGTTTCAGTAGAATATAACAACTGATGACTCAGCATTTTTTATGTGAGTGTTGGGTCATCACCCAACATGAACTAACCCATTTTTAATATCGAATTAACAAAATTGTAAAAACACATTTTTTTAACGATGTCATCATCACCTCAAGATGTCAAGACCCACTTGTATAGGTGGTACCTGGCATAAGGACCAATTGATAAATTGAAAGTTTGTTTCTATCTTCTATGATCTCTGAGATTTATGATATTTAATTAATTAGTATATATAATTATTAATATTATTTATAATTTAACACCAATTTCAATGTCAACTTATATTTATTAAGTTTAATTATTTTGTCATAAATAATAAATAAATTAATTTGTCCATCAAATTTCAATTCCGCACACTCGATAACCCCTAATAAACAAATTGGGAGCATCTATATAAGTCATATACTGACTGAATTAATTATAATTAATTACGTCAGTATATTAACAGTGCAATAATATTAACGCAGAAGTAAATATAATCACATAATCTGTCGTTGTTGTGGTATGTAAAATCTTAACGGTTCTATCATAAACCATCTTTAGTTTAATGCCATTCATTCATTACTTATTGATAATAAATTAAATTATTAGTTATTTATTTTAGCAATGTTATCCACGGTGATTTGAGTTTAGTCAACAAATTCCTTATATCATTATATTTTATTTAATCCATTGTATAGTAATACTACAATTAAATAGAAGCCAGCTGGAATTTTTAAGTTGAATCAATATATTTATCTCAAGTTGAAACAATAGAGTAAGATTTAACAAGTTAAATCAATATAATTATTACAAGTTGAAACAATAGAATTAGATTTAACACTTTTACTGAAATTGAAGTGCGAGTAAACAAAGAAATTTCAAACCCCATTTATGGCAGAAATTAAACTTATTTTTGAAAATATTCTCTCCCATCAGACGCAGAATTTTATGGTGAATCCAAATGTGAAATAAAATTTGGGGGTTTAGTAAAACATATTTTGAGTTATGGACCAGACAAATTTTGAAAGGTGTTAAAGATGTGTCAAAAATTCGTTAATCAAAAATCGTAACCCCAGGTGCAAATTAGACGGTCCATACGCACCTACATGCCAAGTTTCAGCCCATCAACTATAAAGCTCAGGCCAGGGCACCGTCTACGGAGAAAAAATAAAAAAAATAATAATAATAATATAAATAAAGGCAGTGATTCCAATACTGGGCCACTATACTATAGTATAGTCGGCACAGTAAAAATAATAATAATAATATAAATAAAGGCAGTGATTCCAATACTGGGCCACTATACTATAGTATAGTCGGCACAGTAAAAATAATAAAGGCAGTGATTCTAATACTGGGCCACTATACTATAGTATAGTCGGCACAGTAAAAAAAAAATCCAAAATTGCAGCCTGTGCCGACGCATGTTCATTTGGTGGCACTATATTTTGGTGGTGGTCTATTGATAGTGCCTCCAATGGAACATGCTGTCGGCACAGGCTGCAATTTTGGATTTTTTTTCCACCAAGTCATCATCACTATAAAGGTGTTAAATTATTTCAGAAAGGTGTTTCAGAAGGCTACCACCCTTTGAGTGGTGGAAGTTTCCATTTTGCTCACTTCGTTTCAAAGATATTCAAGTTTCAGTAGAATATAATAAGTGATGAATCAGCATTTTTTATGTGAGTGTTGGGTCATCACCCAACTCCAACTAACCCATTTTTATAATATAATTCACAAAATTGTAAAAATACATTTTTTTGACGATGTCATCATCACCTCAAGGTGTCAAGATCCACTTGTATAGGTGGTACGTGCCATAAGGACCAATTGATAAATTTAAAGTTTGTTTCTATCTTGTATCATTTCTGAGATTAATGAAATTTAGATAATTAGTATAAATATTTAATTAATCTAAGATAATTTAACACCAATATTATTTACATCAAAATAAATTAAGTTCAATTATTTGCTATAATAATTAATTTAAATTTAATTTCACTATCATATTTGAATTCAGCGCACTCGATACCCCAATAATCTAATTGGAACCGTTTCTCTAAGTTAAACACAGAGCGAATTAATTAGAATTAAATATCTCATGTATCCATTGTTCAAGAATATTCTGAGCAGAAATAAATATAATCACATAATCTGTTGTTGTTATGGAATGTAAAATCTTAGTTTTCAATTAGAAAATAGAAGCCTACTCGATCTCACAAGTTGAATCAATGTAATTATCACAAGTTGAAACAATAGAATTCGATTTAACACTTCAATTGAACTGAAGTGTTAGTAAACAAAGGAAACTTGCAACTCAATTGTGGCACAAACGAAACTCAATTTAAAAATTCGTGCACTGTGAAAAGGTGTAGAATTTAATTCTCTATCGAATGCATATAAATTAAATATTTGTGCACTATGTATTGTTCTTTTTCTAATATTAAACAGGTGCAAAAATGTGTCCAAAAAAATGTAGTAAAAAATCGTGACCCCAGGTGCACATCTGTAACCCATGAGACACCTGTCCTGAAATTTTGGGTTCTTAGTTAATTAAACTCTGTTCAGTGGACGATCTACGGACCAAAAATAATAATAAAAATCCAAAATTGCAGCCTGTGCCGACGCATGTTCCTTTGGTGGCACTATATTTGGTGGTTGTTTTTTGATAGTGCCTCCAAAGGAACATGCTGTCGGCACAGGCTGCAATTTTGGATTTTTTTTCGTCAAGTCATCATCACTATGAAGGTGTTAAATTATTTCAGAAATGTGTTTCAGAAGGAAACGACCCTTAGAGTGGTGGAAGTTCCCATTTTGCTCACTTCGTTTCAAATATATTCAAGTTTCAGTACAAAATAATAAGTGATGAGTCAGCATTTTTTATGTGCGTGTTGGGTGATAACCCAAAACCAACCGACCCATTTGAATTTTATAATTCACAAAATTGTGAAAACACATTTATTTTACGATGTCATAAATACCTCAAGGTGTCAAGACCCATTTGTAGAGGTGGTACGTGGCATAAGGATCGATTGATAAATTGGAAGTTTGTCTCCATCTTGTATAATCTCTGAGATTTATCAAATTTGGCTAATTTATCTAAATATGTAATTTATTTATTAATAATTTGACACCATTATTATGTACAGCAAAATAAATTAAGTTCTATTATTTGCAATTATTATTAACTTAAATTTAATTCCACTATCATATTTGAATTCTGCACACTTGATAACCCCAATAATCTAATTGAAACCGTCTCTATAAGTTAAACACAGAGCGAATTAATTATAATTAAATATGTCATGTATCCATTGTGCAAGAATATTCTAAGCAGAAATAAATATAATCACATAATCTGTCGTTGTTATGGAATGTAAAATCTTAGTTTTCAATTGGAAAATAGAAGCCTACTCGATCTCACAAGTTGAATCAATATAATAATAACGAGTTGAAACAATAGAATTAGATTTAACACTTTCAATTGAACTGAAGTGTTAGTAAATAAAAGAAACTTGCAACTCAATTGTGGCACAAACGAAACCCAATTAAAAAATTCGTGCACTGTGAAAAGGTGTAGAATTTAATTCTCTATCGAATGCATATAAATTAAATATTCGCGCACTATTTATTGTTCTTTTTCAAATATTAAACAGGTGCAAAAATGTGTCCAAAAAAATGTAATAAAAAATCGTGACCCCAGGTGCACATCTGTAACCCATGAGACACATATCGTGAAAATTTGGGCTCTTAGTTCACAAAACTCTGTTCTGTGGACGATCTACGGACTAATAATAATAATAATAATAATAACCAAAGCACTAAGACCAATACTGGGCCACTATACTATAGTATAGTCGGCACAGTAATAACTAACCAAAGCACTAAGATTAGAACTGGGCCACTATACTATAGTATAGTCGGCACAGTAATAATATTATTAAAGGCAGTAAGATTAGAACTGGGCCACTATACTATAGTATAGTCGGCACAGTAATAAAGACAGTGATTCCAATACTGGGCCACTATACTATAGTATAGTCGGCACAGTAATAAAGGCAGTGATTCCAATACTGGGCCACTATACTATAGTATAGTCGGCACTGTAAAAATGGGAGAAAAGCGGGAGACTCAAAATATATGCCATTTCTTTTGAATCTACCATGAACGATACAATATGATTATTTTTACGTTTGGATATCTACTATTTGGAAACGCTTATTTTGATAGTTCTATCTATCAAATTTCTCCCCGCGTATCTCATATTCACCCAATATATGCAATAATACCACAAAAACGAAATAGCTAGATTAATGAATTATAATATTTACAAATATTTTTCAGATATACATAGATGTAGCAGCAGTTTAAATATCTTCGAAAGTTCTCGTAATTTATGAACATTTTTCTTGAGATTTCAAGGAATTTCATGACGATTAGGCCATCAGATTTGTAAATTGTGTTGTAAACTTAATCCACACGTGGTTGCATAGATCGACATATAAACTAAACGAGAAAAAAATCAGCATCGGATCTAGTATAACAACTTTCTGGAGGATGTTGGCGCAAGGCCATCCGGGATATTTTTAAGAATTTCTTCCCAATTCGAATTAAAACATAATATAGTACAGTGTACTAATAATTGGCTAAAGAATCTTAACTACTTACAAGTATACATGAGTAGAACAAAACTTGGTACTCGTAACTTGACTAATTTTAGCAAAAAATCCCGTTATTTACTTATATATCATAAAATAATAATATAGAAACAATTTCCAAAAAATCGGGAGTTCGAAAAGTTTGGCGAGATGTCGGGAGGATGGGAGAAAAAAAGGCAAAAAAGCGGGAGACTCCCGCCAAAGCGGGAGGGTTGGCAACCCTGGTCTTATTCTCACCATTAAACCATTATTATGGAGGTAAATCCAGGGTTGCAAAATATTCGATTTATAAATAGTAATAAAGTTCTACATCTCAATAAACAATTCTTTTTGCAGGAGCTGGGTTAGTGAATTAGTTAATTTAATTGATAGCAATAATTAACATAATAAATCTCATCGTTAGGCAGAACCAAAATCCTAGATTACTTATCTTAAATTACGTAATTCCATTGATAGTCTTATTATAGGAAGCTAATGTTATTCTTATTATAGGAAGCTAATGTTATTGACCTTTGTTATATAAAGCCAAATGGTGGCACTCAAATGGTGGCACATGACCTTTGTTATATAAAGCCTTACTACTGAGTAGATTTTGCTGGACCATGGATTACTTAAAGGCCATTGATTATTAGCTATCCATAACTAGTTGAATGAAATATATATCGAAATTATAAATGGAATATTGACACATTCCTCGGTTGCCAGGGAAATCTATGTTTCAAAAAAAGAGCCATAACTCAAAAACTATCGATTTTATGTAAACTATGCTAGTACTGATCTATCCGCAATTGGTAACTTCCTATTGATTGATAATACATTTTCTAAACCTAACTTCAATAATCTTTGAGATAATGAGAAATTTATTACTTAATTCTTTATATGGTAATACACTCATTATCTCAATGAATGGGTCAAGACGGTTTAAAGGCATTTGACTTTATTAAACGGAAATTTCTTAGCACTTTTACAATGAATTGGATAACAACCTAATCATAATGTTGCACAATTTATTGGAATTTACTGTATTAATAAAATCTTATAATTTGGTTTATTACAATTTCTATCTTCCGAAATAAAGTACTTATTACGTAATTGATATATTATTTAAACACGATACTATTCTCGTTAAAAATTATGGTAAATCCATTATTTATATTGACGTAAAGTGGGGAAATGAATTTAATTGCAATAGTAAATTTAAGTAATACTGCTTAGTAAATAACATTTCATTGAGATCAATACACTTTAGGCATAGAAATTATATGGGAGTATAAAATTAGCCTAAGGTATTTATAGAACTTTATTTTATGCGTATACCATTTTCGTATGTAAAGTCGTCGTCAAATAAATTATTAATTTGTGACTGAAATAGGAGTTCAAACTCGATACTGACAACTCGTGCTATCAATCTTGGCAGAAACATTATTGAAAATAGATGTAGTACTTACTCTCTTCTTGACACAAATATGTATACTAGTTATATGCTTATTGATTAGTTGTTAGTTAATGACTGCAAATAAATTAATTGTTATCTTACAATTGAAGGGATAGCTCAAACGTTAAGTAACCTTTCCAAGGAGGGCTGGTTATCCAATGTGTGACAGACCAACCCTTTTGTATTACAAAATGGTTAAATTTTTAAAGGTTTTACATACAAACGAGAGTTAACATCACATTATAATATAAACATAGATAATGTCTAACCCCGGATCAGCCATGAGTATTAAGTGTGAATCGTTACCAGAACAGATCCCCTCCACATTTCACACTATCGTATTTTACGTATAGAGGAGACTCTCGTTAATACGAAGTACGAACAAGAATAAGGTGAGATATCGGTTAAGGTGTACAAACTTACTACAAAGTATACTTCCCCTAGCTGCCTAGCCTATACAAATGCAAGCAAGTGACTCCGGTTTATATGAATTTCTGGTGTAATTAAGAATAAATTTCTAGTCTCCTGGTGTTCATAAATTTCAAAAGATTGTAATGAACCACATACGTTTAAAGTCGTCTAATTGGCTTATAAAATGTGTCTCCTTAACATTACACACTGGAAATTTCATAAGAGCTGCTAAAATATCAAAATACCGTAGTATGACTAGCTACTGTAGAATTTTGTTTTGTTGTTGATTCCGTAAGTTAACATACAGTCAACTCCCGTTATAACCAAGTCAGATATAACGAAGTACCTGCTTATAACGAAGTCATTCACTGGTCCGGAAATCCTTCTATCGTATTACATTATAAAAACTTCGGTTACAACGAAATGGATATAACGAAACTCTGCTTATAACGAAGTCATTTAAATCCCATATAACCGTAACAATAATAACCGGAGTAAAATTAATAGATAACCGGAGTAAAATTAGTTGATTAGAGACTATATATATACGTAGTCTCTAATCTATTAATTTTACTCCGGTTATAACGAACTCCGGTTATAACGATTTCTACTTATAACGAACTCCGGTTATAACGAAATTTGTTCATAATTTTTCCGGTTACAACGAAATCCAAATTGTAATGAACTCTTTTAATAACGAACTCCGGTCATAACGAAATGTAACTACGGTCCCGAGCACTTCGTTATAACGGGAGTTGACTGCAATTTGACATATTGGTTGGTGTGACTGATTGAGTGTGGTGAAATAGGTATGTTAGTTTGACACATACTACAATAAATACCTATGATCAAATTATTCAGAGAGAAATTCTTGTGTTTCATATCTACCAAATGCCATAAATATAATGTTTCATGTCCTCATTATCAGTGAAACATAAGAAACTTCATATTAAAACCAATCCATTACATCTGTAAATTAAAATTGTAGAATGTTTATTCTTGTAATTTTTTATTCGTTTATTTAACTATGGCTAGTGCAGGCGATTTAGACGTAAAATTCACCAAGGCATCGGATTTTTTCCGTGCTTATCCAAAAGGAGGTAAAATTCAACTAACCAACGACCAAAATTTGAAATATTATTACCTTTTCAAGATAGCAACAGTTGGCAAATGCAATATTCCATCTCCTGGGTTTGAAGATATGGTAGGAAAAGCTAAATGGGCTGCCTGGAATGATAAAGGTGAAATGACTCAAGAAGAGGCTAAGAAGCAGTACATACAAGCGCTGACTGGTTTACTGAATGAGTTCGAAAAGACACCAGAGGAAGAAGAACTGCTCAAGTCTATCGCTCTTTAGAATTAATTATTAGATTTGTAGTTTCTTAGGCACAATAGCGCAATATATATTCCTTCTTAATAATTGCGATATTTCTATATAATTAAATTGTTTCGAATCCTCCCAGTAAAGTAGATGCAGAAAGAAAGAGTATTTTGCAGGGAAAAACTCGAAGTAAATTGGATATTTTGAGTAGGAACAGGTGTCCCAACCGGGATACGGACAGTTCGCTACATGGATAGAACCCTGCTGCGAGTAGGCCCCTATTTAAATCAGTTGCGGCGCTAGAATGGGGCTAGCGCCCCATCTGAATCTTTGTCAGCTCCATCGTCCACAGTGGGTGTGATGATTATTTAATGATTATTTTTAAAATTAAGTACAAATGGTTATTAGTTCAAAAGAACAGCAAGCTGTGTCAGCCCAATAAAGAAATAATCAGCCCGTTTTAGCCCCATCAGTGGTGGCGCGCTAGCGCCGCCCCTGATTGTAATATTCAAAATCCCATTCCAACGGGTATAATAGGTAAACAAGAATGTTGATTACGAAATTTGTGTTGTTATCTTCAAATATAAACTATGTTGCGGATGAGTAATCCGTCACCAAACTACCAAGACAGAAGGATCGTTTCTATAAAAATTGAGATATAAATGGAATTTATATTTTTGATTAATTAAGATCAAACAACTAGTTCTATCTTGATTCTTCAGAACTTTAAAACAGCTGACTTGATGTGTGATAAATTAATATTTAAAGCCCTTGAATTTACGAGAGCATGACTTCTAGTATCAATTGTGTTGACAATAACAAAAGTTTCAGGTTATAAAAGCAAGGGAAATAACTTTCCAATAAATTTATTACTTGTTCATGGCTGACCCATTACCTCAACATTTTCGGCTGATCAGGTAAAGCAAGAGTAATAAAGAAAGGTACAAGTTGATAGAAGGTGGCTTTGTTTATGACAGGCAGAGAATCATAGGAGACACAACTCACTGGCAGTGTGAGAGGAGAGGATTATGTAAGGCCAGAGTTCACACCAATGGTATGACAATTGTGAAACGAACAGGTGAACATCTGCATGAACCGGACGAGCAGAAAATTGAGTGTATTGTACTAGAGGCGGGAGTGAAGAGAAAAGCTCGAGACTGTCCGTGTAGCGAAGTGTCCTTGTAGCTAAGTGTCCTGTAGCGAACTGTCCGTATCCCGTTCCAACCTTGGTATCCACGGAACAATTACTTGTTCCCATATTTTATATAAGTTATTTCATTTTACTGTGCCGACTATACTATAAGTATAGTTTCATTTTATATCAATAGTACAGTATACTATATATATTTTTGTCTGAAAATTTCAACCATAATATAATGACCGTATTTCCCCGAATAAGCGCCGAGGGCCCCAGTGGTGTCATGCTGTGAGCGGGTGGGAGCGCCGCTCCCACAGTTTTTCAGATTGTGGAAGCGCCGCTCCCATGCTTTACTTTTAAATTATATCATTTGCTTTTGATGACACTATAACAAGTTATTAACAAAAGGCTCAGAAATCTGCCCAATATACACGTGGAGTTAAAACTAGTAATTCCCAATCTCAGGAGTATAATGAGATATGAAGTACAGTCAACTCCCGTTATAACGAAGTGCTCGGGCCTCGGGACCGTGGTTTCATTTCGTTATAAGCAGAGTTTGTTATAACCGGAGTTCGTTATAACCGGAGTAAAATCAATAGCTTAGAGGGTATATGGGATTTAAATCACTCCGTTATAAGCGGATTTCGTTAATTCCATTTCTGTGTAGCCAAATTTTTAATAATGTAATATGATAGAAGGATTTCCCGACCATTGAATGACTTCGTTATAGCTTATAAGCATGTACTTCGTTATATCCGACTTGGTTATAACGGAAGTTGACTGTACTAGAGGTTTGGCATTTGTGAGTAATTACTTATCATTTAGTTGTCAATTTATTCGATTTTTGGAATCACACTACCGCTCCCATAGTTATAAATTGAGCAGAGCACCACTGGTTAGCCCCCCCCCTGAAATTATTTTTTGAGAAAAAAGACCCCCCTGAGATTTTTCTGACCCCCCTCTCAGGGGGGGGTTTAATTAACTAAAGCGAAATTTATATTACCCCCCCCCCCATGAGGTAAAGGTCGAGATCCATCACTGGCTGGGAACTTGAATAAGTGCCGGGTCAATAAAAATGACATTGGTATTATAAAATTTAACCACATTAGTTGATCATTGCAATGTAATTCCATTGATTTTGGCAACTTCGGTAGGTATACTGTTGGTGAAACCATTAGAACCGACTTAAATATCATATTCTGGATTTTTCACAAAAATTTCAGGATAATTTTGGCCCACGAAAACAATAAGCGCCGGGGCGCTTATTCGGGGAAATACGATATATAAGTTTAGAAGTTATAATTATACTCGCGAACAGTGTTTTTTTAAAGGATTTGCTTAGAGGGCCCTACCAACAATTAGAGGCCCTCACCCCAACAATTAGAGGCCCTCACTCTACATTTCATGATATTGAGCACTTAGCACGTTAAAAATTAGAGACCCATTGAGAAAAATTAGAAGCCCATTTGGGCCTCTAATTTGCCTTAAAAAAACACTGCTCGCGAATGCCCTGGGGTCCAAGGTATAGATTGAAAAAATACTCTCATTTTCACTTTAAATTGAAATTAAATTAATTTTCACTTTCACTTTCAAAAGGCAACTAGAAGATAACCATCCATAAATATCTTAAATAATTTTCAAATAATTTACACCTCTACTGAATTCCATTTCCTTTTTATATACTGTATATTCTACTTGTCCCCTTCACATTTGCATCAAAATAATTCATCAAAACGAGCCCTTCGGTCTCGCTTGTTTCAATATTATACAGTATACTATATATATAGTACGTACATTAAAAATTTGAGAAAATTGAAAACGTAATCAGCATACTTGTCAACTCAACAAGTATCCACTTGTTTACCTATTTTTGCAAACAACTACAATAAATAATCATATTATAAATCTGTAAATGCGAAATTATTCTTGTTTTACATGTACTAATAACATTTTGAAGTTATTCTCTATCTCAATTATATATTCTTTTTGTATTCTCCAATCACTTTAATACAATTCTGACAAAACAAACACACAAACAACAATCGAATTTTAATAATATAGACAAAACAAGCACATAAACAACAATCGAATTTTATTAATATAGCGAACTTACTGAAAACGCACATTGACTGCAACATATGAACGTTTAGTGATTCTGACGAGATTTTTGGGTACAATTTATGAGATTTTCAAAATTAGGCCGGGCTCAAATATCGGTTCCTATCCTATCTGTTTTACCACACATGCACCATAAGTCTGTTCATAGGCGCCGAAACTCTCCAGCACCAGGGGGTGTGTAACTTTATATTTAAATGTGAAAGGTCAAACCGTAAAAAAACCCTGGTATAGATTTCATATGTGATATAGTAAAAGAGTTTGTTATATAATATTAGAATATTCGTTCTAGCCCTAGTTATTACAATCTATATTCTTCAATGTGCTTTGTAGAAATTGTATTGTAGTGTAGTATATAAACTAGTGGATTCCAATCTTTTCCAAAGAAAGTAATGATATTATCCCCCTAAGCTATATTTTTGCTATAATTCCCCCCAGACTACAATGTAGTATTTCGGTATGGAAATAACTGAAAAACAAAGTGAAATATAAATAATACTGTCAATGAGAACTGTCAATATAATCAATACTAGGTATTTTTAATTAGTCAGTGATTAAATAATTCAGTAAGACAAAGTAATCCAGAAAATTTCATTAATATATCTAAGTATTCATAGTATATGTGGAATTCCTCCCCGAGGATGGCCAAATTCCTCCCAGGTTGAGAACCACTTGATATAAACATCCACAGGGCGGATTACCCTATAAGCTAACTAAGCAATAGCTTGGGGGCTTTCGCAAGTAGGGACCTCAATTGCTGTCAAGGCCATCGGAGCAGCCCCACATTTTAGGAGCTTCCGATTACTCTATGTTATTCTAGAATATTCCTTTAGGACTGGCACATATTATGACTTCATAGAAAAATTTGCTCGCCAAATGGTTCGGAAAAAGAAATTTGTGAGCAAGGTATTAAGTAACTGTATTGATGTCCGATCCCATTTAATTGATAATGTGTAGCCTGTACATATTATTGCTTTATTAAAGTAGGGGCGACTTGGCGTTACTAACTTGTATTTAGGAAGAGGTGTTAATCCTCTCTTTTCAGTGCTTAGTCTCTACTTTCAACTGTATTCGCCTCTTTTTTTAAGCGAAATTACTATCCTTGGTTCCTCTCATCGGGATTTTAGTTACATCCTATAAAACTCATTGGGTAGGGCCTCCGACAGTGGACCGACACTCATTTAGCTTAGGGGCCTCAGCAGTGGCGTAGCCAGCCCCGAGTGATTGCCCGGGCACAGAAAGAAGTTTCCCGGGCCTATGCCCCCCAGGCTCGGGCCTGGCTACGCCACTGGGCCTCAGCATACCTTAGTCCGGCCCTGCATTCACATATCAAAATATAAAATTGTAATTCAATTACAAGCACTTAGTTTCAACCCATATCAGTGTGTCGAGTTAGCAATTTTCTGTAAGTTGGAAAAGCTGGCATAGTGGTTGGTATAGGACGTAAACGGGTGATGCGCAAGAGATCAGGTCATGGCCTGACCACTTTCTTCATTCTATATAGGTAGGGCCTGACCACTATTGATTTCTTCTGCCTTCCTTGATAAAAACAACAATCAAGCCTTTCTCGGCTACACAGGTTGGAAAGTTGACACTACGAATCAATTCACTTGGTAATAACTCATATTTTAATTTTACCTTAATTAAAGATATTTAATAATAAATTATTACTAATAATCCAATATTACATATAAAAGACAAATACGTAGTATAACCAAACTATTCTGTGTATTACATCACTTAAAAAATCTAAACTTACATCTGTGCCAACAGCAAGTTCCTTTGAAGGCATTATATTTTTGTGGTTGGTGGATTGATAGTGCCTCCGAAAGAACATGCTGTCGGCACAGCTGCAATTTTAGATGTTTTACTGTGCCGCATATACTATAATAGTATAGTAGTCCAGTATTGAAATGACTGCCTTGGTATATTATTATTGGTCCGTATCCTCTCCACAGAACATAGTTCTATTAACTATTAACTAAAATTTAGGACAGGTGTCTAATGCGTTACAGATGTGCACCTGGGATCACCATTTTTGATTGTAATATTTTAGACACATTTTTACACCTGTTTTATGTCACAACAGGAACAATAAATGGGCCCGAATATTCAATTTATATGCATTCTACGTATGGATAATTTATTACCACACATTTTCACAGTCACGAATTTTCAAATTGGGCTTAGTTTGTACCATAATTGAATTGCAAATTTCCTTTGTTTACTAACACGTCTGTTAAATTGAATGTGTTGAATCTAATTCTATTGTGAGATCGACTAGGCATCTATTTTCTATTTGAAAACTAAGATTCTACATTCCATTACAACGACAGCTTTAGGTGAATATGTTTAACTGTGCAAAAATACTCTCATACAACAGTTTTATTAATATACTGACGTATTTAATTAAAATTAAATTGGTCAGTATGAAAATATAGATACGCTTCCAAATTGTCTAGAGGGGTATCTAGTGTGCTGAATTCAATATTGCAGTCAAATTCATTATCAAATTATAAGCAAATAATTAGACTTCATAAATGTAAGTTGTGTAGCAATGTTGATTAGGAACAAATACTGATATTTTTTATTACCAGATGAACAAGGAAGAAATACGTTATTAAGAACAGTACTACTATACTAGAACCTAAACAAAGTAATAACTATATATAATGTGATAGACGCTAGCTGGGTGGTCTGAGTAAACTAAGGAATCTAAACTAAGAAAACAACTTCGTTACATCACCTTCGCTCCTAAGTAAAGTTATTGTAGAGTGGGAACCTGGAACTCGTCTGAAAGATCTCCTTCCCATGCCTCTTCTTGTCGCCATTTAGGCGGATTTCGTTGCCTAGTGGACCGTCGGACCCCTGTAGCCCCTTATAATTCCGTTACAGGGTCATCAGTAACCCCCAACTTCTCGGTGTGCTCACATGTAGATTCTGTTTCGCTGGACGAGTCTGGTTCCGAAAGGGCGTATCCTGTGAAGACTGATCTCGTGCGTCAGCTATTTCGAGTTGCATCTCGATGTTTGGTTTCGTTACACTTTTTGCAAGCGGTTTAGGTGCACTAGCTTCTCTTTTCCATTCCGGGTTCTGAGCTTAACGTTCGGACCTCTCCTTGATAGCACTAGATATGGCCCTTAAAAGTGTGGGCTTAGGCAACTTCTCCTCCTCTGGTTCTTTACGTAGACCCAGTCACCTGTATGACGAATTGTGTCTTTCTTGCCTCTATCGTACTCTGTCTTCATTCTGGCTCTAGCCTCAGTGAGATTATCGTTAACCTGCTTGTTAACAAGATCCTCCATGTCTTGCAATTCTTCGACCCACTCCAAAACGGAGTTGTACGTGTCTTGTAGTGCTAGATCTCATTCTGTCCTAAATGTGGGTTTCGGATCTACCCCATACATAATTATATAAGGCGTAAACCCGGTACTTGTATTTGGTACGGCGTTCAAGGTGTAACTCACACGGGAAAGCAGAGTCGGCCAGTCCTTGTCTTCTAAGTCGTGTTCTGCGATCAGACACCTGATTATTTGTTTAACGGCCCGGATTCCTATCTCAGCCTGACCGTCCCCTTCTGGGTGATAGGCGGAACTGTGTTTATTTATGATGCCATGTTTTGCAAGGAAGTCTCTAACTTCAGCGCCGTCCACACTTGGGCCTTGGTCGCTAAGCATTGATATAGGTGGTCCATGGCGAAAGATCCATCCGTCACTCAATCAGGGGCGGATTAAGGGCCTAGTAGGCCTGGAGCTGAATAATTTTGATGGGCCTACCTAATTGACCATCATTCTATACAAACAAATTTTATTTATTCTGTAATTAAAATATTTTTGGTACACTATGAGTCTATGAAGCTACTTTACGTGCTTTCTACTTGCGAAATATTTAATCGCAGACTCCACATCAATTTCTTGCAAAGTTAATTTCTATGCACAGTAGAGAAAGTGCACTCAACCGATTCTGTCCCATAGTTGACCGCAATTCGTTCTTAACCCTTTTCAATGTTGAAAAAGAACGTTACCCACTACAGTTAGTGACCATTTAAAGATAAATATATACTTAGTGTGATTAACATATTCGGGAACTGACAAAAATTAATCTCACAATGAAAACCTAACTATTGTTTAGTCAAAAATTAATTGGACACGTGTAGAGTTAGGAGTACATCCACATAAATTATTTTCCAATAAAATAGTCATCTAACGTGATGAGAATTTGCCATAATTCTACTTGAAGCCTGCATATTGGCTAAGCCTTCGGGGCTATGGCACAATGTGGTGGGGCCAGGTGGGCCTATTTTGAAGATGGACCTGGGGCTGCAGCCCCATCAGCCCCCGCCTTAATCTGGCCCTGCACTCAATCCTTGGATAATCGAGTGCGATTCCTGGTCAAAGAGTGGAAGTAACTCTATGTGTTTGGAAAACGTATCAATGAGCAGGAGGAAATGCTTATGATTCGTGCTGGCATACGGCAACATACCTACGTCGTATGCAATCGCATCTCTTGGTCTATTGGCCTGTACTGAGGGAATAAGTTTCTCAGGTGGCGCATTCTTTGGTTTATTTCGGGCACAAATGACACATTTCCTACAAAAACTCTCGATGTCGCTGTTCATTTTTCTCCAAAAGAAACTGTTTCGAACGAGTAGCGTCGTTTTATCACTCCCAAAGTGACCGTCGTTGTGTACTAAGCTCATGATCTTTTCTCTCATAGATTGAAGGACAATTATTTTTCTTCCTCTATAAAGAAGTTCCCCAAATATCTTCATCCCGATGTGACTTCTGAATGGCCCGTGGTCTATTTTCTGCGTTTTCTCCAGTTGGCTCATGGATGATGCTATCGTTATGTCGCCCCTTTGGGCATTTATCAGCTCTTCGTGGAGTGAGTTACTCTCGATGTAGATGTGCCTTTCGAAGCATTGGTCCTCATCGTTAACCCCCGGGGCGATTCCACAACTTTCTCTGGAAAGATAATCTGCACACACACATTCTCTATTCCTTTGATATACTCTATTGAATAATTGATAGACTCCAGCGTAAGCATCTTCTTCTCGTGTTCCCCATTACCATTCCTTACGGTCCCCAGTTAATGCATATAGAGGTTCCGCCACTGTTGCGAACTTGGGTATAAATTCTCTATAGAAGTTGGCCAGTCCCAGGAACCGCTGAAGTTGCTTCTTACTAGATGGTCTCTGCGCGTTACGAATCTTGTTCAACAGCCGTGGGATTGGACTAGGACCCTTGTGAGACACTATATGTCCAAGGAATTCCCATACCTGCCAACCTATCTGAGACCAATCCCTGTACGAGGCTCCTATTTCCCCCTATACATTGGCCAAAATTCCTGTACACCCCAAAAATCTTTCTTGTAAAGGTGAAAACATTAGTTTATATAGACTGTACAGGGAATTCCTATATGCTCGAATAGGAACAGAGTATTTACACAAAACAAAATGCTATATTTAGTTAATGTAGACCTGTTTAGGTATTTTAATAGACTCACAATCAATAATTTTCCCTAGCTAAAAATCCCTGTACAAATTTGAAAATCCCTGTACGGTCCAGCCAAAATGGTCAAAATCCCTGTACTGTACAGGGAATCCCTGTACGGTTGGCAGGTAATAATTCCCCACATGGATAACCGAATGAGCTTTTGTCCTTTCTCAGCTGTATGTTCGCTGATTCCAAGGCCTTGAAGGTTTGTTCTAAGTCTGTTAAGTGTTGCTCGAAACTTTCGGAGTGGATGCATGTGTCGTCCACGAATGGGTCCGCTCACTTGACATGTTTGAGAGTTTCGTCCATTAGCCTTTGGTAGGATGCCTGGCTGTTTACCAGGCCGAACGGCATCCTGTTCATTTCGTAAAGCCCTCTCTGAGTCACATAGGCGGTTTTGTACCTGTCTGATTCTTCAACCTCAATAGACCAATAGGCGGATACTCCATCAATGAAGGAGAAGTAACTGTGGTTAAACATTCGATCCAATATGTCTTTGGCATTAGGCATGGGATCATACATAGGGTCTACTTAATAGTACTTGATTACTGTCTGTTAATTATCAAGTTTATTATTCTATAATAAACATTTGTTAATGGGTAGAGATTACTGCAATAGAGTTTCCCGTACCGCAATCGGTCTTTTGTTAAAGTAATTTTTAAAAATCGCTGGGGGCGATGCCCCCAGACCCCGTTACTGGCTCACTTCACTTGCTCAGAACCCCCCCAATCCAAAACCCTGGCTACGCTCCTGGTTGGGGCCGTTTCGGGTTTTGGGCAAACACGCACTGGAAGGTTTCGAGTAATCTAGATATGGCAGCCTTTTGATGTGGCATAAGATTGGGATTGACGATGTCTCTGGTAGCGACTCGAAATTCCTCGATATCCTCCAACACAGCTACGCTTGCTCTCGTAATGGGCTCTTCTCACTCAATAGTGGCATGCGAGTTCTTCCATGCGGTGCCTAGACGGACTTGTTGACTCTGCCAATCGAACTCAGTTGAGCCCAATTTTTTTAGCAGGTCTCGTCCAAGAATACATGTACTAGTTCCTGTTATTTTCAAAACTTCAAACGTGTGCTCCAGTACTTGTTCGTCGCCTAGATCTACTGACAACTCCAACTCTCCTACTACGTGGACCGGTTCTCGCAAAATACCATAAACTCGACTAACTTTACTTTTCATGGACTTTTTCAACCCGAGTTCGTGCACCGTCCCGATATCAATTACTGACGGTCCTGCGCCGCTGTATAGAAAACCATTTGTTCGCTTACCGTTGAGCTTTATTTCAATGAGAACTGATAGTTCTGCACCTAGACCCTCTATATCTGCCACTAGCATTGTGTGGTCGTATTTACCCTTTTTGTGTACTATGCTACAGTACTTCAGGACGTGGCCTTTCTGTCCACAAGACGGGCAATGTTTCTCTGGACAAAACTTCCAAAAATGCTTCCCGCCACAAATGTAGCAGTTTCTCCTTTCTTGTTGCTCTGGGCCCCTGTCTGATTCCTCCACACTGGTTTACTTCTGGCAAATGCAATTCTGTTTTCCGTACATTCTGTTTCGGTGTACTCGGTTAAGTCGGAAGCTTCATTACTAACTCTGATGCTTGCCACTTTGGTGCCGGGGCCCTCACGTTTATTTCCTTGATTGAGAGGAAAACCCTTTTCTGTAAGCGTTTCTTTGATCTCAGCGATAAGCTTGAACGCGTCCGCGTGCTCTAGGTCATCGCTAATGGCTGTAACTGTACCTTTCATTCGATTCTGCACATCCTTTGGGAGCTGAGTCGATACCATTGATGCGACGAATTTGAGCGTTGTCCCGGTGTAGCAGCCCAGATTAACCCCCCATCAGTATATACCCGGGTATAATCTGTCCTAGGCCAGAATATACCCGGGAGTATATTCTGTCCTAGGCCAGATTATACCCGGGTATGAAGTGGGCTAGCCCAAAATATACCCCTCTAGCCCAGATTATACCCCCTTGGGGGTATAATCTGGGCTAGGACAGAATATATCCCTCTCTTATTGTGTATGCCTAATTTTCGGAACGGGACGGGACAGTCCCGTAAAATCTAGACACCCAATTTTCGGGACGGGATAGTAGTAGTAGGTTACCAAATATGTAGTCAGTCGGATATAAGCACGCCGGTGTAACAGCCCAGATTATACCCCCGTCCTCGAATAACCCCGGGTATAATCTGTCCTAGCCCAGATTATTCCCGGGGTTATTCTGTCCTAGGACAGATTATATCCCCGGATATGAAGTGGGCTAGCCCAAAATATACCCCCCTAGCCCAGATTATACCTGGGTATAATCTGGGCTTGGACAGAATAACCCCGGGAATAATCTGGGCTAGGACAGAATATACTCCCTGGCCTCATTATGTCATGTGCGAAAATGTGGTGCGTGTGGTGTAATAACTTATATATGTATGCATAAAGCCCATTATATATGATGCATGAAATATGTTGCGTTTTCGTGCAACATGTTCCATGAAAGTCGAACACTGCTACACTTGCATGCAACAAGTTGCATGAAATATTGCAAAACAAAATTGAATGCACATTCCAATATACACTATCCAACTCTGCTACATCGTGTACGCGTATGCAAAAAAGTTGCATCGTGTATGGTGGGCTTAAGGTTGGAGAAGCAACACATTTTAAGTGGAAGCTAAAATGTGCATCTGGAAAAAGATTTTCGCGAAATATCAAACCCAGAAAATAGAAAAATTCGGAAAAAGCGAGGGGCTGCTTCTCATAGAATATTATCATGACATTATCCATCATAATAAATATAATTATAAGTATAAATCACGTTTATACGTATATGTTAGGAATCAAATTGTATGACAAACAATAACAACAGCTACTACAACTAATATATACTAATTAGTACTTGACTATAATGAACTTGGAATAAGTTATCACTAAAAGGCTAAGGCTAAATGTTAGTGCCAATACAAATACTGAATACATGAATAACTAATGACTACTATTCAGTTGCAATCTAACTTTGAACATTGATTACGACATTGAAATGTTCTGATAAATTTTCAAGGTATAGGGCTCTCATGGATGTGTTCGTGAGAGTAAATGAGGAAGGAAATGTAAGCCATTGCAAAGAATCTCCACTCTTCGTGTAAACAACGATATCTTGTTCAAGCAAACTTGATGTAGCCATTATTTCTGCATCTGTCGCCCAAACTCCATTGCTAGCCATCGAACTTAAGTTTACATAGTTATTGACTGACTGATTGAGATATTTTTGTAATTTGCCGCTAATAGTACCACACATGTACTGAACCACCCGGTTCCTTATAACAAGGTGATTATCTTCAGATCCTGTTATGATATAACTTATAGCTCGGAAATAACAATTACCATCACCTCGGGTTATGTATACACGTCCTGGAATGTTTAGATTTCCCTCCTTTCCAAAGTATTGGGTTTTGTGTACAGTTAGATTTAAGAACCTTGCAATTTTCTTCTTAGCTTCAGGTGATATTGGAGAGAATTCCTGATAGACTTGGGATGTTGAATTTCAATCAAATCTAAATCACATCCGCTTTCACCTTTTTTACTTTGTAAAGTGTTACATCTCAGGTGAATCGGGTTTTTTATAATCTCGTTCACGACATCAGACTTTGGTGATTTAATATGGGTATAACACTTCAGATTTGCAATATTATACACGTTTTTGAGTTTGTTGCCACTTTTAATATTTTCTAGTCTTACTCGGCCTTTACCCAGCATTTCAGTCACTTTGTATGGTCCAACCCAACGTGGTTCCAATTTCGAGCCCATTCGATGGATGCGTATTCTGTTTTTTATGTACACTGTATTACCCAAAGATACCCTCAAATTGTTGGAATGACGCTTATCATAATTGTGTTTTTGTCGCTTTTGTGCAATTACTATATTATCATTTACTTTGCTGTTTATGTCTTCATGAATATTTTCAAGTGTATCTAAAATCTCGGGATTTACATGCTCACCAGATTTCATATAAATGTCACTTTCATAAATATCTATTGGTAGCTTAGCAATACGACCATACATCACTTGGAAAGGAGTACAGTTAGTTGAAGCATGTTTGCTTGTATGGTAGGAAAAGAGAACTCCTGGGATATGGATAACCCAATCATCGCATTGGTCATTTACTAATTTAGATAATGCTGATTTCAGTGTTCTATTATCCCTTTCACGCAGACCATTGGTCTGAGGGTGGTACGCTGAAGAAATGCGATGTTCTGTTTGTAGGCTTTCAAGGAGAAAATCAATGACTTTATTTACAAATTCTCTTCCTTGATCACTGATCAAAGTATCCATACATCCAAGTCTACAAACAACAGAGTAGAGAAAATCAGCGACACATTTTGCGGTCTTGTTGGGTATGGCTGAAGCTTCTGACCATTTAGAAAAATGATCTGACATTGCGACAATATACTTGTTGCCATGTGCTGATTCCTGTAATGGTCCAATGATGTCAATTCCAACAAGACTCCACACTTTAGCTGGTACATTAATGGAACAAAGGGGAGAAGATTCGACTTCAAGTTTTGGATTTATCACGAAGCATTTTGGACACTCTTTGCAATATGTTGCAATATCATTCTTCATACCTAAATAAAGTTTTTATCAAACGTAATCCTAGTCACAATTTACTAATATTTCTCATATTTTATATTACGTATAGTTTATATTTAAGTATGCACTAAGTACGTTTCCAGTAATATCTTGAAGCGTGACCTTCGATATATAAGGCCTGAGTGCTGGTTTGAACCATGGATTACTTAAAGTGCATTGAAAAATGGAGAATTGTTCTTTATCCCAATAATTAGCAATGATAGAGCTGAAAAGTGTATTATAACTATATAGGAATATGGTACCCAGGTATACATAGCACTCTCCAGAATTGTGATATGTCATCATCTGATGACGTAATGGTAATTTTGGTTGCGAATTATCTTGTCTTTCTAGCATACTTTTAACATAGTTAAACGCGTTATAAATGTTCAAAATTGGAACATGGTTATACCCATAACTAGTTGAAAAAAATATATCGAAATTATAAATGGAATGTTGACACATTCCTCGGTTGCCATGGAAATGTATATTTCCTAAATGTGTCATAACTCAAAAACTATGAATGTTATGTAAACTAGGCTGGTACTGATCTGTCCGGAATAGGTAACTTCCTATTCATTGATAATACATTTTATATGCCTAACTTCAATCATCTTTGAGATAGTGAGTCATTACCTAATAATGAATTAAGTGTTAATTATGTCATGATCTCAAAAGTTATTGAAGTTAGGCATATAAAATGTATTATCAATGAATAGGAAGTTACCTATTCCGGACAGATCAGTACCAGCCTAGTTTACATAACATTCATAGTTTTTGAGTTATGACACATTTTAGGAAATATACATTTCCATGGCAACCGAGGAATGTGTCAACATTCCATTTATAATTTCGATATATTTTTTTCAACTAGTTATGGGTATAACCATGTTCCAATTTTGAACATTTATAACGCGTTTAACTATGTTAAAAGTATGCTAGAAAAACAAGATAATTCGCAACCAAAATTACCATTACGTCATCAGATGATAACATATCACAATTCTGGAGAGTGCTATGTATACCTGGGTACCATATTCCTATATTGTTATAATACACTTTTCAGCTCTATCATTGCTAATTATTGGGATAAAGAACAATTCTCCATTTTTCAATGCACTTTAAGTAATCCATGGTACACAAATTTTCGCTTAACACTCAGGCCTTATATATCGAAGGTCACGCTTGAAGCTATTTTGTTATAAGTCTTATCTCGTCCAAAATGACCTCCTGAAGATGGATTATCGTGACATACTCCGAGTACAGTAGAAAATCTGCTAGCTTGTAATAATTCCTGATCACCATGAATCAATATTCCATTTTTTAATACATAAGGCTTAACTCTTTGACGAAACTTTGATTTAGCATCAACTCGTTCCTGAGGACTAAGACAGTAGATTGCTTCAGGATATTTGTATTCTGTCGAGGTAAAATACTTTAATATTTCAGTGTAAGATTGATTATATCCATGGAATATCACAAATAACAAACAATTCCTTTCGAAATAAACCTAATGTGTTGGTAAGTACAAATTTTCAACTTTGCTGAAAGTTGTGTTTGATTAGTGGAAAGCATGTGAGGTTTGCTAAAAAAAGAGGGGTATATTCTGGGCTAGGGGGGTATATTCTGGGCTAGCCCACTTCATATCCGGATATAATCTGGCCTAGGACAGATTATACCCGGGTATATACTGATGGGGGGTTAATCTGGGCTGCTACCCCGGTTATAAGAACATATCGGATATAAGAACACTATGTTGGAAAAAGGTTGCCAAACTTGCCATATACCGGTTATTATACCCTATATAAATTATGTCGGTTATAAGAACATGCCGGTTATAAGCACATCAAGTGCAGTTCCCGACGATGTGCTTATAACCGGCATCCACCGTATTTCAAATGACGATTGAACAAAAAACCCAACACAAGTTTATACGTATTATGTGGTTTTAATTTTATAACTAAATACGTACTAATTCATTGAAAAAAATGACAAATAATTGTGAATAGATTATAAACTATTCTTTTTGCCGAATAATCCATTCTTGATTGTTAAACTACCAAGAGAACAATATTTGATCAAATTCAACTTCTCTTCGGGTAAACCTCGCAAGTAAACTATCCATATCGCGAATACCCAAAATTTGCCAAAAGTTAATAGTTCATGAATAATTCGTTATATTCAAGAATTATTCAACTTAGAGATGGGACATACGTTTATTTGTTTATATATGAAGAAATTTGATAGTAGAACAAAGTTGCATCGTATATTTGGAATGTTGCATACAAATTTGTTTTGCGATATTTCATGCGAATTGTTGAGTGTTCGATATTCATTCAAAATTGTTGCACCTTGTAGTATGTTACAATGTTGCATGCAACATTTATGCATAGTATTGCATACATATATAAGTTATCACACCACACGCACCACATTTTCGCACATGACATAATGAGGCCAGGGAGTATATTCTGTCCTAGCCCAGATTATAACCAGGTATACTCTGTCCTAGCCCAGATTATACCCAGGTATATTCTGTCCTAGCCCAGATTATACCCAGGTATACTCTGTCCTAGCCCAGATTATACCCAGGTATATTCTGTCCTAGCCCAGATTATACCCAGGTATATTCTGTCCTAGCCCAGATTATACCCCCATGGTGGTATAATCTGGGCTAGGGGGGTATATTTTGGGCTAGCCCACTTCATACCCAGGGGTATAATCTGTCCTAGGACAGAATAACCCCGGGAATAATCTGGGCTAGGACAGATTATACCCGGGATTATTCGAGGACGGGGGTATAATCTGGGCTGTTACACCGGCATGGACAGCTTTGCGTCTGGCTAAAGAGAAATAATCTCCGATGTCCTGTCCTGGTTGCCATTGGAGTTTCACGAGTTCTTGCATTGCCAAGAATGGATCAATAGGATTGTCTATCACTTTGGTCAATTCATCCAGAGCTTCTTTCAACGTGTCAGCTTTCTTCATTACTATCTTTCCTGCCTCTGTGTCTGTAATCGACCTGTTTATATAGTTCGGGAGGATGTTTATTACTTTTTTTCTGACGCATCGTCTACTCGTATATGCTGGGTCCCACTTTCGAAAAGAACTCGCCAGTCAGAGATCCTATCTCCTTTCTGTAAAACTGGTACTGAGATTGGAGCTGTAGCCATTAGATTTCTCAAGACCAGTGGCGAGGCAGGGGGGCTAAGCCCCACCAAATCCGAAATTTAGTCCCCCAAAGATTTTATAAAGTTAGCCCCCTAATTACTGATGGTGTTTACGTATAAAATAGTACAACATTGCTAAATTAAATTTGATATTTAATGAAATTAATATTTTAGATACCAATGTTCTCATATACTTTAGTATTGTTTCTATAATTAATTCTTTAGACCAGGGGTCTCCAAACTTCGGCCCGCAGGAGAAAAATATGCAGGCCCGCCAAATAATATTGCCTATTGAAATACAGTCAGGTTCTTTTATTATGAACATTCAAGGGACCAAAAATTGTGTTCATAATAGAGAGACTTCATAATAAGCGAACTCAACTTAATACAAACCCTATGTAAGTCTGCTGAAATTTCATTAATTACATCAATAATTTCCGTTGCAACATCTTTGGCCTTTCCTGATTTCGGAGAAATGTGGTCAATATACCTACTTCCAGGTTCAGCTATGATAACTTCATGACTTTCGTTCTGTGTTTGACATTTGACTGTCCCATCTTCGCGCTCTACTCTAACTAAGGTTTTGTCAATTCTTCCATCGTAATACAATCCCATTATTTCTCCATCATTCTTTTGTAGATTTCCCTCCTCTGCTACTTTTCCCCATCTTTCGCGTTCTCTACGAATTTTGCTACGGTCAATTACACCCCTCGGATTATTTTTTGTGATAATGCCATAATCTTGCAACACAGTATTAGCAATTGCAGCTCCTGCACGATCACTGATGCCATATCTATCGCACATTCTGCCTAATTTTGGCAGTTTTCGAACATTTTGCTCGGGGTCGTTTTCTGAAATATCCTCAATAGTGGTTAGTCCATCGAGAGTGTCGCTTAACTCATTTTCATTACCGAATATCTCACAAAACTGATCTTCATCTACGATAGGTTGTGCTTCGTGCATTTTCCTCCTCTTCTCTTCGCCTACTTCCTGATTTTCCCTCATTTCCTGTCTCTTTCCCCTTTTCTCATAAATTTCAGTTCCTTTTCTTTCGACACGTGAAATAATCATATTTTTTTTCTATCTCTGATCGATAATGAATGGTACTTCAAGATCAGGAATCCTCCTTTCAACAGGACAAGTGTTACATGGTCGCTCAGTTAACTCGCACCTACAGCACATGACGTCGAATAATTGTTGAAAGGATTCTTTCAAGTTAATATGTGTGTCACAGGTGAAGTGTGTCACAGGTCTCTGCCATTTTAGTTACTTAATCCCATCTCGTGAAGTGTGTCACAGGTCTCTGCCATTTTACTTACTTAATCCCATCTTTGTAAATCTTCTCAATCTTGTCTAATATTCTCTTCTCTGTAATAACATTAGTACGCTTAATTAAATAATTCCCATTTCCGTCAACTTCAAATTCACCATTTGTATGTATCCTTCGTCTCCACTTGACTAAGTTAGATTTGTCCCAAACTTCCAATACTCCAACCATTACTAATTTCGCTACACCTCTGACAGATGGATTACTGTCTGAATTGGAGATAGTTTATTGTCTTAATTTATTGAAATAGTTAAATACATCCGAGTTCCATGGTAAACAGGATTTATTTAACTCAGACGGGTAACCTAGATCTGGGTGCATGTTAGATTCCGAAGAATTGTAGCCATATTATTTATAATTATTTGTTTTTGTAGTCCAAACTAAAATTATTTATTTATTATTAAATAATAAATAAATAATTATTGATGACCTGAAGGTAGTCAACGTATGCGTGAAGCATTTTCGAGAAGAAGATGTCGAAGTTTCTCAGAAGGTTCCCAATGGAGACGGAACTTTCACTGAAATACCTCGTACAAAGCCCAAGTTGAGAGACGGCGCAGTTCCCTGCTTACTTCCTGGTTGTCCATCCTACTATTCTTCAACCACAACAACCAAACGGACTCGCTTGTCGTATGACGCAAAAGAAGAAGAATTGATGAATCAGACACTACAGCTTAGCTTACTATCGAGAGTGAGGAGAAACATAAATACACCATCAGAAATTTGCAGGATCTAAAAGCTAAGTTAATCTTGATTGCATTACCTGATAAATGGTTAGTATGGCATCCTGATAATCATAATACTAGGTTCATTCAACCCAACATGGTTGATAGGATTGTTTCTGTCGATTTATATCTGGAAGTAAATATTTTTTTAATCTGTATCCGCCTGGTTCCATGGACAAAGTATTCCCCTTTCGGTAAATTCAATTAATGATATTCGACAAATTGAATCTATACTGCATGAAATCTCCATAAAATCTGTCTCTGATTCTAGTTGTAACTCACATTCATACCATATTCCTCTTGCCAAAAAACATATAAAGAATGTTGTTGATGATTTAGCGCGTATCGACGGACCTACATACAATTCTTCAGATTTAGCTAAGCTTCAATTTATCCTCTGTCAATTAGATAATACATTTATTCCTAAAAACAGGCGAAGATACAATATAATTACACAAATTATGTCCATTAAGACTCATTCATTTCTCCAGCTTGTTATATTTATCTTCAGGGTTTAGAATGTATTACTCTACCATATGTCCATACATTAGATAAATTGTATTCTTCCTTCGGTCTTGAAAATGATTTTTGCACTTATCTCACCCAGGCTACATCTTGCTTTAGTTCCGAGGAAAAAATGTAATCATTCAAATGGATGTAATCCATGATAAATTTTATATTGCTTATAAAGGGGGGAAATATTTGTACCAAATTTGAACCCTGAGGATCCGACCAGAACTGTATTCGCGATTATGGTGTCTAGTTTGCATAGGAAATTGTCTTGTATTACCCGTTTGTTACGATGTGCATCTATCTCAGCTAAAGAAAATCTTTCCCACAATAAAATCTTGTATAATCGATATTGAGCATTGTGGTTTAAAGGTCCAAATAATTTCTACCGGTAACTACCCATTGAATGTAAACTTGTTTAAATTGTTTTCTCTTAGTGGAAAGCTGGAAACTAGAGTACCCCACCCTTTTGATGAAAATAGACCTCTCTTCCTTACATTTGATTTTGTCCATATATTGAAAAGTATACGCAATAATTGGTTAAATCAGAAAAATTTTGATAAAACATTTCGTTTTCCAAATTTTGAACATATTGACATTAATAAATGCAGCTACCCCCTCAGTGTTCATTCTGCTTCCTTTCAAGATGTACGCCTTCTCTACAATTCTGAACGATACAGTTTAGCAAAACTAGCCCCTCACTTGACTGTAAAAGCTTGTTTTCCTTCTGGTTTAGAGAGGCAAAATGTCAAATTGGTTTTGAAGGTTGTTAGCGAACTTACACTATCTGCTCTTGAAATCCAAAATGAAAGTCGTTGTCCGGAGAATCGTAATAACACATCTAGTTTCGTAAGTGAGTAGTATACATGCATAGGCGTAGCACGCGGTGCGGCTAGTCCGGCCATGGCCCGACCAGTTTCCATTTATTCTACTATATTATATTGGTCGGTCCGGTTTTGGCCGGACCACTTTAACTGTTTGGCCGGAGATTTTTCAGAGCCGTGCTATAGTATAGTCGGCACAGTAATAACTAACCAAGGAACTAAGATTAGAACTGGGCCACTATAGTATAGACTATAGTCGGCACATTAAAAACCGTGATACGACTTCGTTAATTAACCCTCCAGTAGCCACCAAAATATTGCCTCCAAAGAACATGTTTATTAAATATAATACAGTCGACTCCGCTTAATAGAGTTACCTCGGGACAAATTCGCTTTTACCCGATTAAGCGGAGAAATCTATTAACAGATGGCTCAATTAAGCGAAGTATACTGTGTTAATAAATATTTTTGCAACATTTAGTTTAGGAGGAAGTAGCACTTGAAAATACAAAATATCCCCAAAAATGGCCAAATGTATAACAGTCTCTAGGCCCAAAAACCTTAAATATGGCACTGTATTAAACACAATATTGATATAATTCTCGGATGTAAGGAAACTACACAGAGAACAACGACTTTGCTATCATCATCATCGATCTATTAGACACTACGATTTATTTCAAACACTTGTTGAAAATACGACTCATATTGCAGATAGTATTATGAAGAAATTATATTATTATACACGTATTATCATACTGTAAAATTCCTTTTGGCAATAACACAAACTTGTTAACTCTTGTCTAATTTTCTTGATATATAAAGGTACACCGTAAATGAAATTCATACCTGCCAACCTATTTGAGTACCCTTGTACATTTGCCAAAATACCTGGACAAATTATATTCTAGCTCGCAGCGCTCGCCAGTCTAGGGGAATCCCTGTACACTTATACAAAGAGGAATTATACTAACCAAGGTCAGTGCCTTCATCTGGTTAATGCAGAATGCATGGCAAGTATTCTATCATGTTATATATATTTATTAATGTTGACATAAATCTAATGAATTAACAACTTTGGAAAGGAGAAAACATTGAATTATACAGTATACTAGATTGTACAATTAATTCCTGTACACTTAAATAAGAACTATCAATTTAGACAACACAAATGCTAGATTTGAGGGTGTAGACATTTTTTAGGTATTATTAGACTCACAATCACTAATTTTGCCTCAACTAAAATCCCTGTACGGTTTGCAGGTATGGATAAACAGTACTGTTGTGGTAGAATCCTAAAAATCTATTCTTCGGGAAAATTAAATTATATTTTCAGAAAATAAATCCAGCTTAAAATTAAGCCTTAAATCATTCGAGATTAATTATATTAAAATTCTTTTTAAAGAGGTAAAATTAACATAGTATTACTTATTCCCACTAAAATAATCATTTATTTAAAAGAAATAATTAGAACAGAACATTATCTACCTCATAAATTTTTTTAAAAATGTAGTTTTAAACAGCACAGGATTGTACTTTAATAAAATACGAGCCCTTCGGTCTCGGTCGCTTTGCGACAGATGGTGCTACGCACCTCAAGTTAACGGCCACTACGCGGCCTTACTCCTCACTAAATAATTGATTACATAATTGATTACAAGTTTTTACTTATAATACCCGTTGAAAGCTAACTTCTGGGGTGATTTTGAATTTTCATTAATTTGTTTACCTATTTTTGTAGACAACAACAATAAATAATCATATTATAAATTTGTAAATGCGAAATTCGAAACCAGCATACTTGTTTACCAATTATAACAATTGTTTACCAATTATAACATTTGAAAGTTAGTTTATATCTCATATATAAATGCGGTTTCTATTCCCCCATCACTTTAATACAATCCGAACAAACAAACAAATAGGGCATTAGGATCGCACGATCAAAGATCGCGCGATCACGATCGCGATCCTTTTTGACGATCGAAGCAGGATCGTCGATCGTATTTTACAGAACGATCGAAATGGAGATCGCGATCATTTTTTTGCATAAATTTTCGATCCTACATTTCGATCTTTTTTTGAAAAGGTTGTCCAATTAAATTCATTAATAATACATCACTTGTCAAATCTCAGTATGGATCAGAAAGCTTTCCTTAAATTTCGAATTACTATCTCCCAGAAAGACTTTTGGTGGCTAACGCCACCAAACCACCTAATTTGTTGAACACAGATGTACTTAATTTGAATACAATTATTAATTCAATTTATCCATAAAATAGGCCCGTATCAAGGTATTAAATATTTTTCAGGTTATTTCAAATCTAACTTCACAATTTCTAAAACTTTGTTAAGTTGAAACCTGAGCATCCTGAACAGTTACTACGGCAAATAAGAAATGATCGCAAAAATGATCGGGATCGGATAGGCGATAATTTCTAAAAATGCAATCGGGATCGAGATCGGGATACTATTATAAGTGATGATCGGGATAGAGATCGCGATCAATTTTTTTTCGATCGACTAATGCTCTACAAACAAACAAACACACAACAATCGAGATTTAATAATACGAGCCCTTCGGTCTCGGTCGCTTCGCGACGGATCACTCTCTCACAAAGGTCGCTTCGCGACCTTTGTTCGTTCGTGTTAGGCACTACGCGATGCAATTAACGGCCGCTTCGCGGCCTTTACCTCCTCTAAAAGAGAGTAATATTTATAATAAATAAGTTAGCCTGTGGCTAGTATATTACACACACTACTTAACGCGCGCTTAAATTCATTCTGGGTTGTGATTCGTTAATGTAATCTGTTTGGGAAATGATGTGTTATGTATGTTATTCTCATTACTTATTAGTTATTAATTATTAGTTAATAATATATGATATTGGCTCAATAATTCTTAACTAAGGTAGCTCATTTCAGCTCCATTAAAAGGTTAGCTTGTTAGCTCAAATAAATTGAAACCCGTGGCTGATAAATTATACGCAATTATTTATTTCAGTATATTATATTGCAAAGTAATTTACTTAGCCTGGATTTAATCTCTGCATAATAATGGTTTAAAGATGAGAATAAGACCGCTTCGCGGTCTTATTCTCACCATTAAACCATTATTATGCAGAGGTTAAATCCGGGTTGTAAAATATTTGATTTAATTGATAGTAATAATAAACATATCAATCTCATAATTAGACAGATCCTAAATCCTTGATGAATCAACTACTTAATTAATTTCATAATTTCAGTATAGGTTAGAAATTACGTAATTCCATTAATTGTCTTATTAATAGGAAGCCAATATAGGTGTAATAGCTAAACAATGCATCAGAGAAGTTAACTACTCGAGTGCATTCTTGTTAACCAAACAAATCAGATCACCCACATAGTGCTAAGAAAAATATGATACATTTTAACTAATAACTTTCGTTAATCACTCTTACTTGAATTGTTTGCAATAGAACCCAATCGAAAATCGATTTTGCACTTTGCTATACCTGTGTTAGTACGATACACTATTTATGGTTGATTAGTGCAGGGACTAATTAATTAACTGTGTCACAATCAGAAGTAAAATGGGAATTCGTGAACTGCTATCAGGTGTAGAAATTTAGTGTATGTCTAATGATTTGAATTTTCTACAGATCGGAGTAAAATTGGGAAGCTAGTACAAAATATCTGTTTTTCGCAACTGTGACGTCATAATCCCGTTATTTTGTTTCAAAAACCAATAGATCGTTGTCGCAGTACAAAATTACCCCTGTATACAAATTTTCAGCTTTCTAGGACTCGTAGTCTTTCCAATTAATTACGGACAAACATCCAAACAAACACACATACAACAATTCCTCTTTTAATATATTGATAGATTATATTATTTACTTATATTTTGTATTATAAAGCTAATTATACATACGTACGTATTTTATATAATTTTCATTGAATCACATTAGATTAAAAAACAAAGCAAAATATCTTTATTTTATCTGCTTGTTCGGTTTGCTAATCTTCCTGATTATAAGAATGTTCTCATCATATAGAGAATATCGAGTTTTTGAAGGTTCGAGAAAATTCAAAGATGATAACAGAGTAGAAATGGAAAAATCTCAAGTTACCATTGAAACTGTTTGTCAAAAATGGATCGTCATAACTGCAACACATTCTCCTTTGAAAGTTATCATGGAATATAAGTGGTTTGTAGATGAAAACAAACCAGATTGGTGTTGTGTTGTGATACTCCTGTTGACTGCTAATAAAGTTGAAAAGGAATATTTATATTTGGAAAGCACAAAGTTCATAGTGCTAAATAGAGAAGTTCAATCACGTCTCACCAATCGAAATACTGGATTTCTTTCTCAAATAAGTTCCGATAACTCTTTATCTAAGAAAATTGGCTATATCTACGCTATTAATTATGGTGCACTAGTTATATATGATGCTCATGAGGATTATAGCACTGAAGGTGGAGTACTATCTACTGAAATAGTTCGTAATTACGTATTGGTGTCCAGTAAAGATCGTGTATACGATCCATACTATTACCATTATTCCAATATCAGTGTTGAATCAAATATTTCTTCCCTACCAAAGGGTGATTTGGGGATGTCCGACTACTATGAGTATGTGAGAATTGATGATAACTGTAACTTAAATAATGGAATAAATCTAAGTGTCATTCAGATATTGGTTGATCAGCATACTCTAAATGCAAGGTACTTAAATAAAAGATCTACTACATCAAGTACTATTGTCCTAGACGAAGGTTTTGTTGCATAAATGCTACCAGCTACCTCTATAATAGAATTATAAAAAGTCATTCAATTAAGAACGTTATAAATGTGTTCTCAATAACAGTAGCTTTTCGTTAATATAAATGTTATGGGAAATATGTGAAATTGGGAATTTTGCATAATGCCCAGGCAATATGCATAATCTGGTTTTTGTAGCAATTTGCAAGCTCTTTAGGCATTTTGCAGGATGTCTCCTTCGTTGGGAAATTTGCATAATGCCAATTATGCCATCATACCAACCAGACAATTTGCATAATGACCAGCAATATGCATAATGTCCAGACAATTTGCATAATGTCCAAGAATATGCATAATGTCCAGCAATATGCATAATGCTGTCTCACCAAATTGGCAATATGCAGATGATACTTGTTACATTCTGATACAATGACAAAAGTAACTTTCACAATAGTTATAGTTTTTCTCAAACACGCTTTCATATTTAAGCTTTAGATAAAAATATCTCCAAACATACTATACACATATTATATGAAGGTTCAGTTCGTAAATTCTAATAACATTATTCACTGTTGTCTACTATTGTCTATGCAGTAATTTTCCTCTTCTTCTACTGTTTAAAGTGTCTCTTTCCTACTGTTTAAATTGATAGAGCTTGCAGCAATAAATAGAAATCAAAAGATATTATGTAACTTAGAGAACGCCTAAAGTCTAGCATACTTGGATTGATTAGAATATTCTGTATTATTAATTCGAGCTCTTCGGTCTCGGTCGCTTCGCGACGTATCACTCTCTCACAAAAATTCGTGCTAGACACTACGCGATACAATTAACGGCCGCTTCGCGGCCTTTCCCTACCAAAAAAGCAATAATATTAATAATGAGTTCACCTGTGGCTAGTGAATTACACACTATTACTTAATACCCCGTGCCTAAAATTCATTTTGGGTTGTGATTAGTTACTGTAATTTGTTTGGGAAATTATGTTATATAAGTTATTCTCATTGCTCAATATGTATTTATTATTAGTTAATAGCTCAATAAGAAGCTCACTTGTGGGCCGATAGCAGTATATATTACTTTTTTGTTTTATTACTGTTATCCCGAATGGTAGGTACTGTGAAATGACACATAGTCTAGACCGGATCGGTTGACCTTTGTCAAGAATTACACGACTCTGAACTAGTTCAGAGTCCAAAGGTCAACTTGAGATTTGAGCCAAAAGCAAATCTCGCCCTCCGGGACGGTCCTTTGGTTGCTCTCTGAGCTCCTCGTGGTTCTGTCCTGGACGGTATCTGGACTCCTGGACTGCGGACTCGCTATCCGTGGTCTCATTAAAGGGAGTAGCCTATGATCCTTGTGGTTGTAGGTTTCTATAGACGAATATGGTTTCTACCAAATTCGTCTACACAGCTGCTACGATGCCAGTAGTAGTTGTGGTACGAAGTATAGCTATACCCCTCGTTCAGCTATATTAAAAGGTTAGCTTTGTTGCTCAAATGAATTGAAACCTGTGGTTGGTAAATTCTACGCAATTAATTATTCCAGTAAATTGTATTGCAAAGTAATTTACTAACCCTGGATTTAACCCTGCATAATAATGGTTTAAAGGTGAGAATAGGACCGCTTCCCGGTCTTATTCTCACCAGAATCTCACCATTAAACCATTATTATGCTGAGGTAAATCCAGGGTTGCAAAATATTTGATTTAATTGATGGTAGTAATAAACATTATACATCTCATCGTTAGGCAGAACAGAGTGGACAATGGGTCGATGGGTCATGGGTCAGATGGGTCACCTAAATCGATGGGTCAGATGGGTCATGGGCATAGGCGCCAACATCCATTTTTTTCGGGTTCGGACCCCCCCCAACCGTCAATATTTGGGGGTCAGACCCCCCCAATATATAGAACTAAGTTAGTTGCAACTGACCAACCAAATAAGATTTTTCAATAAAATTGAAATTTGGACCCCCCCAACATTTTGTACGACCTCAAAGGTTGGCGCCTATGGTCATGGGTCACGCCTCCGTGACCCATGACCCATGACCCATTTGAAATTTCACTGTCATCTTCAGTTAAAATACTAATCACTCATCATCATCATTATTATTATAACATTGATGTGCAAAATTTAAATACTAAACATATTCGACATGCAACAAGTAGGTTTGTTGAGGTAATTTATACGGTTATTCTGTTATACTGTTAATGTTACTGTATAGTCTTTAGATATTTGAAATTGTGTGATGGGTCAATGGGTCACTCGATGGGTCATGGGTCAGAAATGGGATGGGTCAGATGGGTCATGGGTCACCAATGTTGACCCATGGTCCACTCTGAGGCAGAACCAAAATCCTAGATGAATTAACTTAATTTCATTTCTAGTAGAAATTACGTAATTCCATTGATAGTCTTGTTATAGGTAGCTCCAATATGTGTTGTCTATAAGTAGTTCCATTATGCCAGGGTTTTTTTAAGGCCGATCTTGGTGTAAATTTTGCACCAAGATTTTTGGGAGTTACACCACGATTCGGGTCGGCCTCGTCCGCGGCAGTGTTGAGTTACACCACGATTCGGGTCGGCTGCGGCCGCTGCAGTTTTGAGTTACACCAAGGCCGCTGAGTTGCACCAAGGTCTCAACCCTACATTATGCGTTGTCTATTTGAATATAAAATTTATACTAACCGAGTCAAATTTGCAAAAGTTATTAAGGAAGTCATCGTGAGATGTCATCATACTCACAATATTTCGCTTAGAAAACCAATAGACCCATGTCGCAATGCCAAACTACACCTATACACGAAATTTCTGCTCTCTAGGTAAGTTAGTTTTCTCAATTAATTACGGACAAACATCCAAACAAACAAATAAACAAAGAACAATTGGGCTTTTAAGATATAGATATATTCAAATTAGCAGGATATTAAAATACAACAATTTCAGATGGGTCCCCCCCTTAGAAGACATTTATTTGTTTTCAGTTAAGAACGAACAAACAACAATTCTCAAAAGAACTATCACTATGTGAAAGTTACTTTGTATATTGCTGGACATTTTGCAAATTGTCTGGACATTATGGATATTGCTGACATTATGCAAATTGTCTGGACATTATGCATATTGCTGGACATTATGCAAATTGTCTGGTTGGTATGATGGCATTATGCAAATTGCGCCACGAAGGAGACATCTTGCAAAATGCCAAAGAGTTTGCAAATTTCCACAAAAACCAGCATTATGCATATTGCCTGGGCATTATGCAAAATGCCAAATTTCGAATATTTCCCAACATAAACACCAGGGACCCCGCGAAATTTGTCGTATTTTGGAAATTCATATTTATGGGATACACTTGCATGTGTTTGCATAGGTTGGCACCTAAGGGAATAGTACAGTTTTGTCAGAAATGGACCCCCCGCAGATTTGGTCCGGGGGGTCCATTTCTGACAAATCTTACTTTGCTTGGCAGAAATGGGCCCCCCTTTCTAAAACATTTATGTACATTTCTTTGATGTTTCTTTATGAAACCTCTGCGCGGGTCGTATTAGGGTCCCGCACCCGCCCCGCCCCGCAAGAACAGTACATTTTTGGGCTATATTAGAACAGCGATTTCTCAGTTAATTATATGGGATTACGGAATAATTGTACAATAAAACTCTTTCGATCGCAACACCACTGCCATATTGAGGTAATATTGATCATTAAGTTTGTTTAGGCACTGTAGAGGGGTACATTGTTACAATAGGGGGGACTTCCCCTCCAAGAGACTTAGCAAGAACACTTGCACCAATCCGTGCTGACCCGCAAAAATATTTAGATCCTTTGACCTACAAGAATCCGCGGGTCCAGCAAACCGCGTTTTTAACCCGCCCCGCGCAGAGGTCGACTCTGAACATGCTTTATTTCGGCTGACTATAAAGCTTCATTTCTAGTATTGATTTTTAATAAATGAGTTACTACATTGCGATAATTAAATCGAAAATTGTTCATTAGGAGTACAGTGGAACCCCGCGTATCGGGGCACCTCCGTCCAAGCGCTCAGCGCCCCGATACGAGGGAGTGCTCCGACACGCGGGGTTCTAAGAGAACTCCAATATGTTTGGTTAAAACAATTAAGTTAGCACCTACACAACAAATCATACACATATAGTCAAAACCTAGAGTTAAGGCTGATATTTAAGCATTACTACACATTAAAATTTCACATTATACTTACCTACACTAGGAGTCACAAATCTATGATATTCACGGAATTTCTTTTTTTGAAAAACTCCCTCGATTACCTCAGCACGAGTCTCTAGCGTGAGTGGGTGACGCTTAGCGGCCATGACAAAGAATACTAAGCAGCTCAAAAGTAAAAGCATGTTACTCAAGAGAAAATAATTTTCGGTGGAGTGCCCCGATAAGTGAATGGCGCCCCGATACGCAGGGTTATTTTTAATTGGAAAAAAGCAAATTCCCAACCTACTGCCCCGATACGAGGGGTGTCCCGATCAGGGTTGCCAATCCAATCCAATCGAGAATATTTTCGATTGCCGATTGCTGCATTTTTCATCGATTGGATTGTCGATTGGATTGCTTCATTTTTCATCGATTGGATTGTCGATTGGATTGCTGCATTTTTCATCGATTGGATTATCGATTGGATTGCAATCGATGAATTTCATCGATTTTTTCCGATTGTTTGTTTTTCAATATCTAAATAATGCCAAAATTTAAAATGCTCAATTGCTCGTCAATTAAACCCAATAATATATGTTTTAAGTTTGAACATATGATGAAACATAACTCTTTTTGATATAATACTGAGCAGTAAACGATCGAAAAAAATCGGAGAAACAATCCAAAAGAATCGATGATATTTTGGATTGTCGATTGCGATTGGATTGTCATCCGAATAATCGATTGTCCAAATTTGGATTGCCGATTGTCCAAATTTGGCTCGATTGGATTGGATTGTCGATTGGATTGGATTGGATTGGCAACCCTGGTCCCGATACGTGCATGCCCCGATATGCGGGGTTCTACTGTAGTACCATAGGATAACACATAAACGATGCAATTAATCTGTCCTAATGAAGGCATATTGGGACTAGAATCAACTCGCTTAACCTTCGGACGTTCTATACCATCATATGTATACCATTCATCTTTCAGTTTGGTTCTCATTGTGAAATGAAGGCCACCAGAGTGGACCATGGGTCGATGGGTCATGGGTCATGGATCAGATGGGTCACCTAAATCGATGACCCATGACCCATTTGGAATTTCAATGTATTCTTCTGTTAAAATACGAATCACTCATCATCATCATTATTAATATAACATTGATGTGCATTGAAAGACTAAACATATTCGACATTGCAACAAGTATGTTTGTTGAGGTAATTTATACTGTTATTCTGTTATTCTGTTAATGTTACAGTATAGTATATGGATATTTAAAATTGTGTGATGGGTCAATGGGTCACTCGATGGGTCATGGGTCAATGGGTCAATGGATCATGGGCCAGAAATGGGATGGGTCAAATGGGTCATGGGTCACCAATGTAGACCCATGGTCCACTCTGAAGGCCACTATGTACAGTAGATCCGAGTAAGGAGTAATGTAGTTGATCTTGGTCGTGTGTAATGTTGATTGATTTTCGATGTCAGTTTCACTAATTAGTGAGACATTGTTAACATGACCGACCTCAAGAATGATGAGAGGGGGAACTTGAACAAATTTCTGGCTAAGAGATTCTAATTTAGCATTTGGATCTCGACACTTTAAGCATGAAAAAGCTGTTTTGATTTGGAATCAATGGTGTTTTGGCAATTTTCTTTGAATGTTAGCACAGAAAGCAAGTTTAATTTCTTCTCTGATTGATAACTGCAACTCCAGCACTGGAAGATGACTTCGTAACGATCGGGACAGATAGATAGATTAATTAACAACTGCACCATTGCCCCTTCGTAACCAAGAAAGTCAAACCGAAAGTTGACAAGTCGCACTCCTAGTTGAGGAGCTAGCCAGTTCCTCAATTCATCGAATTCACGGGAAGTTATATGTGATAACATGGTTTGCAGCGCTGTGATGGAGAAACATTTGCTAACCGAAGAGCTGAAGAGACTTTATGCGAGTGCAAATTTAGTAGAGTTATGAAATTGTCAACCGGACAAGTATTAACTAATTCATTTCCTTCGAATTGACCACCCCAAGTAACACATGAATCTTCCAGACGAAGTGATACAGGTGTGGCTAGAGTATTATCACTGTTTGCTGATGCTTTAGAAGTTGCTAGCAACTGTTGAACAACAGGTAGAAGAACATTCGTAGAATAGTCCATGCTCTCTCCTGTCCAGCGAGTTGCAAAATCGAAATCCTCACCTGTGTATTGGTACTCAGGTATTTTTATCTCAAAACTATCTAAATACCATTGAGCCAACAAGTTAAACATTTCATAGGTGGTTTCCAATTGATCTTCTTGAGCATACTCTGTATAATAGGATGGGTAACGGTCAGTTCTCCAATTGAATAAATCTTTAAATTTCATATCGCGTCGTATGTGAAGTTCCCGATGGAGATCAGACAGAGGAATATTTGTTTTGATTGAGTTGATAATTAAACTTTTCATTGAGTTGAGTTTATCAATCGTGTCTTGGCGGGTATGCCTAGGAGGTGATATCGTCGCAAATACCGTTTCTTCGGCGCCAATGGATGGTGTACCTTCAGCTTGTAAATATTCGATAGTAGAGGTTTCTATTTCAGTTGATAAGCGCTGAGATCTTGTGGCTTGTTGGTCGGCAGAATTTATGGGAGTCAATCTTTTCAGGAGCTTAACTTTGGATCTTTTCACGCGTTGGATGGATTTGTTACGATATATTTTGACTAAATTACGATTTAATTTAGCAATTCTATAAGGACCAAGCCATTTATCATGAAATTTCCCCCCTTTCTTCTTTTGGTAGACATTTTCAATGAGGACTTCGTCTGTTTTATCCAGATTATTGAAGGTGATCGGGTTAAGTTCCTTGTCATGGCGTCTCTTCATCAACTCCTTTGAGCGCGTTAGAAGTTCGCCAGCTACAACATGATCGTTAGCTTGTGCAGCTTGCATGGACTGAATTAGTTCCGTTGTTGTATCTTCACTTGTATCATTCCCCAGAGACTGATTCTTCAATAGGCACATCAGGATATAGCATTGCAAGATTTTCTGCCTCCGTTGGTAAGCGAGGTTTACGTGACCCATGCATCAATTCAAATGCTGAGAATTCTGTAGTATCTCGGGCTCTTATGTTAAGAGAAAAGGTGATTTCGTCAAGATATTGAGCCCAATTTTCATTCTTTTCATCCAACGATTTCACTAGGCAGCTGAGAAGATTAGCTTACAATCATAAGCATCATGCAGGACTTTGGAAATTTTGTTTGTAAACTCAGTCCCGTTATCACAAATAATTTGTACAGGTGCTCCCTGTCGACAGTAAATGGAGAATATCCCTTTTGCTACCTCTCTCGCTTCCTTAGATCTAAATGGGCGAGTTTATATCCACTTAGTAAAGTGGTCCATCATACAAGTGGGCCAGTAAGGTCCATTCCTACACGAAACCACACCTTAGTAATAACTGGGAGAGGTTGTAGTGGTATACTGGTAGCTTTCAGTGTAGGCTGATTCTTTTTACAGCGAATACAATTGTCCACGTAAGAACGAATTTGCTTTAGCATCCCAGGCCAAAAATACCGGGCTTTCGCGATATTATATGAGTAACTTGCACATTGGTGTCCAACAATATCGTGGATTTCTCTCAGAATACTGGGAATATCATCAGTTTTGATTACAAGAAGTTGCTTGCCTTCAGAGAGTTTAACAAGCTTGTCATTTATAGCAAGATATTTGGAGGCTCTCTTTCGTAAATTCCTCTTCTGATCTTTCGCAAATCCATGAGGATAAGAGTCGGTCATCAAGTATGACAATATGAGTTCATATTCGGAGGGGTCCATTGTTTTGAAGGTAGATGATAATGTTAATGTAAAGTGTATAGATTTTCTTCAATTTAGTTTCTACATTTTATAGTAAATTTGAATTTGTGACTAGATACATTATGTAACAAATGGTAATCAAAAACTTTATTTTATTTTGATTACTTCATTTTTTGAGGTGACAAATTATTGCATCAATTATTACGTAAGTTTGGTACTAATTTGCAATGTTCAAACTTCAAATGTTAATATAACTGTTGAACCAACACTTTCTTTGCTAATTAGTGAATTTTGTAACTTGTACGCAACACATTTGTATTACAAATGAATTTCATGAACTTTCTGGAATTAAATCTGTCAGAAGGAAATAGAAATGTCATAGTTTGATCTCATGTAAGTTTTTTTCCTATGTACAGTAGAACTGTTTTTGTCAAAACATAAATAACCTCAGTTATCCGGACTGTAGATTATCCGAACTTGTTTGAGTGGTCCAAAAGAGTCTGGATAATCGAGGTTACACTGTATAAGCAACTTTCCGGCGTAAATCACAATGAACTATTGGTTACTCACTAAAAAAAATTTGTACATTTCAAAATGTAATCTTTTGTTGTATGAATATAGAGATAACCAATTAGAATATACTATATGAAAGTAGGGAAGCACGACAGTTCGCATCACGACAACTCGCATCACGACAACTCGCAACAGACAATTCGCAACACCGACAAATCGCAACACGACAATTCGAAACTAATCTGATTGGTAAATTCTATTTCATTTTTTTAGATCATAACCACAGGTTTATTCTTCCATTTTTCTTAAGAAAACCATACAATAAATAGTAAAAGAAAATAACGTTATAGGAACAATTGAGAATAGATGTGTTTATTATACACCTCTATTGATTCAATAGTGTAATTCGTTGTATATTTGCTATTTGCTTTCAACACTTCAAGTGACCTCTTATAAACAAGTGGGTCATCGTATAAATATATGTTAGTAGTTCAAATTATCATCAAATTATTCGTATTACTTGTATTAATCGCAGTTACTTTGCATCATGGCAGAATTTCCTCAATCATTCACTCTGATCAGATCTCAGAGAGGATTTTATAAATTAGTTGAAGGAGGCTACATGTATGGAAAGCAAAGGAGAATAGAAGATGTAACCCATTGGGTCTGTGAACAAAGAGGGTTATGTAAAGCAATAATACATACCCAATGAGGAGAGATAATTAAGCGAACAAATATCCATCTCCATTCACCAGATGCACAAGCTGTTAATTGTTGCGAAGTGAAAGCAAGAATGAAGAGAAAAGCAATGAACTCGTAAGATACTTCACACCAAATAGTAGGTGAAGAACTCCAGATGGTGTCGGAAGGCACAGCTGCTAAGTTTCCCAAGCTTGATAGCCTTAAACGTACCATACAGCGTGAGAGAGTGCGCCACCTCGCAGCTCCAGTACAACCCACTACACTGGAACAGCTCAATTTACCAGAATAATATACACGAACATTCAAAGGTGAACAGTTCCTCTTATATGATTCAGGTCCAGAGACACAGAGAATCCTGATTTTCGGGACACAGCGTAACCTGGAAATGTTGGAGTTGTCTAGAATCTGGTTAGCCGATGGCACGTTCAAGACGGCTCCCTTACTATTTACACAGGTATACGTTATACATGCATTGCGAGGAGGTCCGGACCTGACGAAGGATGGTCATTTATTACCAAGTCTTTTCGTGCTACTACCGAACAAAACGGAAGCAACTTATACGAAGATGTGGGAACAAGTCCGGCTTCTTTGTCCACTGGCCAATCCCGAAGAGATTCTGATGGATTTTGAGAAGGCTGCAATCAACAGTTTTAAGCAAACATGGCCTGCTTCTGTGGTGAAAGGATGATTCTTTCACCTCACACAAAATCTATGGCGCAAGGTTCAGGCTGCAGGATTACAAGTTGTGTACTCCCAGGACCAAGAACTTGCTATCCGTATCCGTATGAATCCAGCTCTTGCGTTTGCTGCTCCCTTCGAGGTACCTAACCTATTTAATGAAGTGGCTGCGCATCTTCCTATGCCAGAAACAGACGATATAATACGAGTGTGAAGTTAGCAGCGAGTTCCAGCAGCGAAATATGAGCACAACATAACACTTAATAAATAAGTCAATTGCCATTCAATTCACCTGATATTTCTTGAGAGTCTTAATCTAGTATGGGGCTTTTGCTAATACCAATAACTAACCCATATCACACCTGTATTTACCACAATGACATTGCAAATTTTGTAATACAAAATCTCCATAGAGGATTTTGAGCACAACTTAACACTTAATAAATAAGTCAATTGCCATTCAATTCACCTGATATTTCTTGAGGGCCTTAATCTAGTGTGGGGCTTTTGCTATTTCCAAAAGCTAACCCATATCACACCTATATTTGCCACAATGACATTGTAAGTTTTATAATACAAAATCTCCATAGAGGATTTCGAACACAGCTTAACACTTACAGAATCAGTCACTTTTCATTCAATTAACATGACATTTCTTGAGAACCTTAATTTAGGTTGGGGCTTTTGCTAATACCAATAACTAACCCATATCACACCTGTATTTACCACAATGACATTGCAAATTTTGTAATACAAAATCTCCATAGAGGATTTTGAGCACAACTTAACACTTAATAAATAAGTCAATTAATTTGTTGAATTGTTGAGATGAATAAGTAATATAATGTTATAGCAATGAACAAGCATGAAAACAATGAAGCTATGAGTATACGCTTCCTGATCAATCCAAGGTTATTATATTATGATCATGAAAGTGACTAAGATCCTAAGTAAACTGTCATCACTCTATAGTAGAGTCATCGCTTACGAGTTTTGAATGTGTAGCTGAATCTACTTTAACAACAGGCTGGTAATGATCTGAATACAATCTACAATAGATTCTTTTATCGGTCAACTTGTGTGAATCATGTCTATCGACGAATCCATGACCTGAGAACTTATTCCAACTTTTTTGACATTCTATATAGATGAATATATGTCGGTTTGTAGTATCAGAGCTGCTAGAAACAATTCTAGATCTGTACCCCATGAACTACTACTCTCCATTCTACTCTTTGCTGAATAGTCCTCAATAGAATGACATCGATTTCTGGAAGTAATTCGTAGTGTGCAAGACAATATTTTGTACATACGTCTCGATACCCGCTTTTCATATTTTCAACCAAAAAGTCCCTGATATCTTTGTGGAATCTGTCAGTTCCTGTGATTACGAAAGATAGTGAGCTAAACAGACAGTTCCCATCAGGAGAAATCCTTCGTTCTTTAGATGGTACTAGTTGACGAAGGTCGGTCACAAAAATCTTAGAATTGTCGAGTATACTCTTAAAATGTCTTCCATATGGTGACTTTGACTTGTAAGTTATACTATCTCCCAGATTGTTAGGAAGTTCTTCGTCTAGTTCTGCAAGGTAGTCAATATCTAGATCGACATGTTCTTGGTCGCAAGTTATTAATTTGTGGAGTTTTGCAATGTACTCTTGTATTTCAGGGTATATCTTTCTTGCAAAGCAAGAAATGCTTAAAGGGACAAAGATTTGGTGTATTTCTTCGAAAGAGTTTGAATCAATCAGCCGTGCCATCACAAAAAGGAGCATATTTTTAGTCTTTTTTGATGTTTTCATCATGCGTTCGAGTTTGTAGCTAAATCGATGAATAACATGAGCTGAACATATATGTATTATAGTTTTGTTCTCTGTATTTGCAATATTTTGTGTTGTATTCATTTGCCAACAGTTTGAAAGGTATTACTCAAGGCTCTCCTTGTTAAAACTATAACAAATACTGTGCAGCATTGCCCAGCTAAAGTCAATTTCAACATGAGCGGGACTGAACGCTTTATTGAGGACTTTATTTGCTGCATATATCCACTTATTCAAGAAATGAGTATTTCTACATTGGTGTGGTCGCTGCTTAACATTTCTGCTAATGGGATAGGATATAATTTTGCATTTGGGTGTCTGACTGTTAACGCATAGTATAGAAATGCCTTTTGCTCTTTTTCAATTTTCTGAACAACTGAACCTGTAGCATCAAAGTGTAGAGTAATTTTATCCCAATTGAAGTGCTTTAGGAGAAGGATTTGGTCCTCGCTATACATATGTATCACGACAGGTTGTCTTGATACACTTTGGATATAACCATTCATAGAGAGTCCTTTAATAGAAAGATCGTAAGTTTTATTTGTACTTATTATATCTAACCACATATCTGAACTTAATCGTTCGCTGGATGAGCTTTCAGCTTTTAGTTTCCGAAGAACGGGTTGAGATTGGAGATAGTTGAAATTTCCGCATCTTGCAATAGAGATGCTTTTCGAATCGCAGAACTGTTCGTAATGATAATTAATCGGAGAGGAAGTGGATATTTTTTGTTTAGCTGCTTTCCTTATTTCTCCAGATAGGTGACGACTAAATGACGTTTTATTATCATGATGTTGGCTGGAAAGTGAACCGTTAGTAAGGAAATACACTCTTACATCCACTCCATCTGCTGGCTCTGAATCAATCCAGAGCCTAAACTTCAAACATTCTTTGAATTTGCAGTTTCCTTCAGCTACCAAATAAGAACATCTCCGAGTTTTATATTCTGGGTTTATTCGATGGTAATTGAATCTTAATACACAAAGGGGATAATACTGTCAAGTTTGCTATTGAACAGATTGGTCCATTCTGAATGCAATATCGTATTACCGTTCTTTGGTTTGATTTTTTCCAATCATCATCCCTCAGATAAAATTCATTAATATTAATATTCGTGCTACTACCGAACAAAACGGAAGCAACTTATACGAAGATGTGGGAACAAGTCCGGCTTCTTTGTCCACTGGCCAATCCCGAAGAGATTCTGATGGATTTTGAGAAGGCTGCAATCAACAGTTTTAAGCAAACATGGCCTGCTTCTGTGGTGAAAGGATGATTCTTTCACCTCACACAAAATCTATGGCGCAAGGTTCAGGCTGCAGGATTACAAGTTGTGTACTCCCAGGACCAAGAACTTGCTATCCGTATCCGTATGAATCCAGCTCTTGCGTTTGCTGCTCCCTTCGAGGTACCTAACCTATTTAATGAAGTGGCTGCGCATCTTCCTATGCCAGAAACAGACGATATAATACGAGTGTGAAGTTAGCAGCGAGTTCCAGCAGCGAAATATGAGCACAACATAACACTTAATAAATAAGTCAATTGCCATTCAATTCACCTGATATTTCTTGAGAGTCTTAATCTAGTATGGGGCTTTTGCTAATACCAATAACTAACCCATATCACACCTGTATTTACCACAATGACATTGCAAATTTTGTAATACAAAATCTCCATAGAGGATTTTGAGCACAACTTAACACTTAATAAATAAGTCAATTGCCATTCAATTCACCTGATATTTCTTGAGGGCCTTAATCTAGTGTGGGGCTTTTGCTATTTCCAAAAGCTAACCCATATCACACCTATATTTGCCACAATGACATTGTAAGTTTTATAATACAAAATCTCCATAGAGGATTTCGAACACAGCTTAACACTTACAGAATCAGTCACTTTTCATTCAATTAACATGACATTTCTTGAGAACCTTAATTTAGGTTGGGGCTTTTGCTAATACCAATAACTAACCCATATCACACCTGTATTTACCACAATGACATTGCAAATTTTGTAATACAAAATCTCCATAGAGGATTTTGAGCACAACTTAACACTTAATAAATAAGTCAATTAATTTGTTGAATTGTTGAGATGAATAAGTAATATAATGTTATAGCAATGAACAAGCATGAAAACAATGAAGCTATGAGTATACGCTTCCTGATCAATCCAAGGTTATTATATTATGATCATGAAAGTGACTAAGATCCTAAGTAAACTGTCATCACTCTATAGTAGAGTCATCGCTTACGAGTTTTGAATGTGTAGCTGAATCTACTTTAACAACAGGCTGGTAATGATCTGAATACAATCTACAATAGATTCTTTTATCGGTCAACTTGTGTGAATCATGTCTATCGACGAATCCATGACCTGAGAACTTATTCCAACTTTTTTGACATTCTATATAGATGAATATATGTCGGTTTGTAGTATCAGAGCTGCTAGAAACAATTCTAGATCTGTACCCCATGAACTACTACTCTCCATTCTACTCTTTGCTGAATAGTCCTCAATAGAATGACATCGATTTCTGGAAGTAATTCGTAGTGTGCAAGACAATATTTTGTACATACGTCTCGATACCCGCTTTTCATATTTTCAACCAAAAAGTCCCTGATATCTTTGTGGAATCTGTCAGTTCCTGTGATTACGAAAGATAGTGAGCTAAACAGACAGTTCCCATCAGGAGAAATCCTTCGTTCTTTAGATGGTACTAGTTGACGAAGGTCGGTCACAAAAATCTTAGAATTGTCGAGTATACTCTTAAAATGTCTTCCATATGGTGACTTTGACTTGTAAGTTATACTATCTCCCAGATTGTTAGGAAGTTCTTCGTCTAGTTCTGCAAGGTAGTCAATATCTAGATCGACATGTTCTTGGTCGCAAGTTATTAATTTGTGGAGTTTTGCAATGTACTCTTGTATTTCAGGGTATATCTTTCTTGCAAAGCAAGAAATGCTTAAAGGGACAAAGATTTGGTGTATTTCTTCGAAAGAGTTTGAATCAATCAGCCGTGCCATCACAAAAAGGAGCATATTTTTAGTCTTTTTTGATGTTTTCATCATGCGTTCGAGTTTGTAGCTAAATCGATGAATAACATGAGCTGAACATATATGTATTATAGTTTTGTTCTCTGTATTTGCAATATTTTGTGTTGTATTCATTTGCCAACAGTTTGAAAGGTATTACTCAAGGCTCTCCTTGTTAAAACTATAACAAATACTGTGCAGCATTGCCCAGCTAAAGTCAATTTCAACATGAGCGGGACTGAACGCTTTATTGAGGACTTTATTTGCTGCATATATCCACTTATTCAAGAAATGAGTATTTCTACATTGGTGTGGTCGCTGCTTAACATTTCTGCTAATGGGATAGGAGATAATTTTGCATTTGGGTGTCTGACTGTTAACGCATAGTATAGAAATGCCTTTTGCTCTTTTTCAATTTTCTGAACAACTGAACCTGTAGCATCAAAGTGTAGAGTAATTTTATCCCAATTGAAGTGCTTTAGGAGAAGGATTTGGTCCTCGCTATACATATGTATCACGACAGGTTGTCTTGATACACTTTGGATATAACCATTCATAGAGAGTCCTTTAATAGAAAGATCGTAAGTTTTATTTGTACTTATTATATCTAACCACATATCTGAACTTAATCGTTCGCTGGATGAGCTTTCAGCTTTTAGTTTCCGAAGAACGGGTTGAGATTGGAGATAGTTGAAATTTCCGCATCTTGCAATAGAGATGCTTTTCGAATCGCAGAACTGTTCGTAATGATAATTAATCGGAGAGGAAGTGGATATTTTTTGTTTAGCTGCTTTCCTTATTTCTCCAGATAGGTGACGACTAAATGACGTTTTATTATCATGATGTTGGCTGGAAAGTGAACCGTTAGTAAGGAAATACACTCTTACATCCACTCCATCTGCTGGCTCTGAATCAATCCAGAGCCTAAACTTCAAACATTCTTTGAATTTGCAGTTTCCTTCAGCTACCAAATAAGAACATCTCCGAGTTTTATATTCTGGGTTTATTCGATGGTAATTGAATCTTAATACACAAAGGGGATAATACTGTCAAGTTTGCTATTGAACAGATTGGTCCATTCTGAATGCAATATCGTATTACCGTTCTTTGGTTTGATTTTTTCCAATCATCATCCCTCAGATAAAATTCATTAATATTAATATTCTAATTGTTTTGGAACTTTTCTTTGAAACAGAAAGGTTCATTTTCCTGCCTTCTTGAAGAGGAATATTCTAAATATGGATATCCATCTCCTAGGTTGATGTCTTGTAGAGTAGAGGGAAGAGGTTTATCAATTATGTAAGTTGCTTCACTGTTGATTGATTCAAAAGATGAAAGTGATGGAGATCTATTTGCCGATAGTTCATTGATAGTTTGTGGATTTTCAAAAATGGTAACATCACAAATTTTCGAGCTCAAAATTTCATTATCTGTAACTGCTGAATCTAGAATCAATTCAGGCAAACAATTCACATTAGTTGGATTAGTTTCACAGTCAGTCTTCAAACTGTGATTTTTGTTGTCAAAAGCAATTGCTTTGAATTTATTTTGTATATGATATCGATTCTTGTGCCAAATCTGCCAAATTCTAGATCTCTGTCTCTGCCCGTTTCTCTGAAAGATCAATTTTGATAATCTTCCCCAGATTGATTTATTATCTCGCCAATTATTAAGTGTTAAAAGTCGATCAATTTAAATTTCATTATCCCGTAGTTTCAAAACTTCATTCAATATTCTATCAGAAAGAGAGAAATGTAGTGGGAAGATTTTCTGCTCATCTATAAGAATTTGGTTGCAATAAAACAACTATACGTACTTATTTGTGTCAGCAAAAAAGATATATTAGAAATTTAGAACAAAAGGAATTAGAAGGGACATTAATTGTCATCAAAACATAAATAGTATAACAAAATTACCTGAAGTTTCTTGAAACATTCCGGCATCACATTGAGACATCTTTGAAACAATCGAATTTGCAAATAATCGAAATTATTGGAACTTTAATAGTTTAGTTGCTTAGATTCAGAGAAAAGTGTAAATATTACCAGCAAAGGATAATAAAAATAAGGAATATTTATTAATATACTGTACGACGAAGAAAGGAAGCAATAAAAATAAACTTAAAGAAATCATAATGATTATAATCACAATGATGAAATTGAGAAAGACAATCTAATATGATATAAGCAATACCACGGACTACTAGAATACCCGGAAGGGCAACTCGCAAAGTGTTGAATAAAAACTGGAGGCTGAGAGGCTCCAATTTAAAAATTGAAAAAGCATTAGGTTTCCGGTTTCCAAATGTGATTTTTGGCATATAGGGGTAACTTTTGGCACCCGTCAACAATTTGAGGTTTTCACTCAAAATTTATCACACCTCGACAAGTTATGACGTCATTGTCACATTTCGAGAACCCTGAAAAGTCACTTAATCGCACATAATTCGCGCACTCTAAGAGATAAAAATCTGAAAATTTAATAGAACATGCACATTAATGATGCGGACACTTTGGTCACACCAGATTGCCAATATGCTTACTCATTATCACATGATGACGTAATCACTAAAATTTCACATTTTTAAATTTGACTATTTAGGCCTATTTACGCTTTATAATCAATGTTAGAAGTGTATAAACCATACACCAACCGCGAAGCGGTTGGTGTGTGGTTGGGTTCTGCCGCGAAGCACGCTAGTATCTATATAGATTGATGCTACAGTATATCTATATAGACTAGGGCGTCTCGCTTGCCAGGTCGCTTTGCGGCAGTACCCAACCACACACCAACCGCTTCGCGGTTGGTGTATGGTTTATAGTACACTTCTAACATTGATTATAAAGCGTAAATAGGCCTAAATAGTCAAATTTAAAAATGTGAAATTTTAGTGATTACGTCATCATGTGATAATGAGTAAGCATATTGGCAATCTGGTGTGACCAAAGTGTCCGCATCATTAATGTGCATGTTCTATTAAATTTTCAGATTTTTATCTCTTAGAGTGCGCGAATTATGTGCGATTAAGTGACTTTTCAGGGTTCTCGAAATGTGACAATGACGTCATAACTTGTCGAGGTGTGATAAATTTTGAGTGAAAACCTCAAATTGTTGACGGGTGCCAAAAGTTACCCCTATATGCCAAAAATCACATTTGGAAACCGGAAACCTAATGCTTTTTCAATTTTTAAATTGGAGCCTCTCAGCCTCCAGTTTTTATTCAACACTTTGCGAGTTGCCCTTCCGGGTATTCTAGTAGTCCGTGGCAATACGTATTATGATATAGCTAAAAGAAAATAATCATTGAATAACTGAATATAGAACGTAATTGTGGTAATTACAGGTATGACATGGATTAGTGATTAGTATTAGCAAAAGCCCCACACTAGATTAAGGTACTCAATAAATGTCATGTGAATTGAATGGCAATTGACTTATTTATTAAGTGTTAAGTTGTACTCAAAATCCTCTATGGAGATTTTGTATTACAAAATTTGCAATGTCATTGTGGTAAATACAGGTGTGATATGGGTTAGTTATTGGTATTGGCAAAAGTCCCAACCTAAATTAAGGTCCTCAAGAAATGTCATGTGAATTGAATGGCAATTGACTTATTTATTAAGTGTTAAGTTGGCTCAAAATCCTCTATGGAGATTTTGTATTACAAAATTTGCAATGTCATTGTGGTAAATACAGGTGTGATATGGGTTAGTTATTGGTATTAGCAAAAGCCCCAACCTAAATTAAGGTTCTCAAGAAATGTCATGTTAATTGAATGAAAAGTGACTGATTCTGTAAGTGTTAAGCTGTGTTCGAAATCCTCTATGGAGATTTTGTATTATAAAATTTACAATGTCATTGTGGCAAATATAGGTGTGATATGGATTAGCTTTTGGAAATAGCAAAAGCCCCAACCTAGATTAAGGTCCTCAAGAAATATCATGTTAATTGAATGAAAAGTGACTGATTCTTTAAGTGTTAAGTTGTGCTCATATTTCGCTGCTGGAACTCGCTGCTAACTTCACACTCGTCGATATAATACAGTATTTTGAGAGGACATATATCGGGCGTACACTCCCAGGTGGTGCATACCAACAGGCACTGTTCCCCATCAGCATGTGGAACTACCATTTTGACACAGCTTTCGGATTACCACGTACAACGAATGCAGTTGAAGCATGGCATCGTAGTTTCAATGCTACAGTCGGGTGTCATCATCCTAACGTATGGAAATTTCTATCTGCACTAAAGCGCGAACAGGGTCTAGTAGAATTAAGGCAGGCCAAATATATTGCTGGGAATAAGCCATCCAAGAGGAAGAAAGTCCAAGCTAATGAAAAAGCTCTAAGGGACCTAGTTGGGAGTTACCTACACCGTCCCAGATTAGAATTTTTAAGAGGTGTAGCACATCATTTCAACATAGGAACAGACTGATAACTCACTATTATTTTATCGTAGTTATTATATACAAGTAATACAACATTCATTTATATTTTTGGTTAAGTATAATTAAACGGTTATATCTCTTATTTTCTTTTACTATTATTGTATGGTTTTCTTAAGAAAAATGGAAGAATAAACCTGTGGTTATGATCTAAAAAAATGAAATAGAATTGACCAATCAGATTAGTTGCGAATTGTCGTGTTGCGATTTGTCGGTGTTGCGAATTGTCTGTTGCGAGTTGTCGTGATGCGAGTTGTCGTGATGCGAACTGTCGTGCTTCCTGAAAGGAGAGTGAGAAAAGAAATCAAAGAAATGTACATAAATGTTATAGAAAGGGGGGTCCATTTCTGCCAAGCAAAGTAAGATTTGTCAGAAATGGACCCCCCGGTCCAAATCTGCAGGGGGGTCCATTTCTGACAAAACAGTTCTCCTTAACCATTTTTCACCTATCCGTGTTCGTATTAACGATAGTGAACTGTATGTGCTATCAGGCCTGGGGTAATAGTAATATGTAATAGTAATTGTATTAGTAACTGTAATAACGTTGTTATCAACTATGATCTGTAGCCTAGCCAACAAGGTTGACTAGTGGGGTTTCGTTCCATTACAGGAACTCATCAGGAGGGTGACCCTCGACCCCATGACTCCACTCACGCCTGTGGGTAGTCACGCTTATTGCCACGGTGTCTCCATTACGACCACTCGTGCCTCCTGCCGGTATAGTAGTCCCTGACTACTACCGGCCCCGATACTACACTCCTCTCACCTTATCCGTGGTCCCGATAGCGAACCAGAGTGAGTGCACCCACCTGAGGCTTTTGCTGTTAGCCACAGGCGGACATGGAAGCAATACATTCTTATTGTATCCTTCCATGGTATCCTACAGATCCCACCTTCGTCGCCAATGTAATAACGTTGTTATCAACTATGATCTGTAGCCTAGCCAACAAGGTTGACTAGTGGGGTTTCGTTCCATTACAGGAACTCATCAGGAGGGTGTCCCTCGACCCCATGACTCCATCACATCTAGTGGGTAGTCACGCTTATCGCCACGGTGTCTCCATTACGACCACTCGTGCCTCCTGCCGGTATAGTAGTCCCTGACTACTACCGGCCCCGATACTACAGTAACGATTACATTTTAGAAGTAATAGTAATAGTAATTACATTTCGTTTCATTAAACTAACGAGTCATCAGAGTGGAATGTGTTCATTTCCTTTTTATTATAGCCATTTAAAGATTATAGCAAAGTTATTAGTATGCAACCAATAGTTGCGAAATTATATATTTACTCTATACTGTAACAGTGATTACAAGACCAGTTTTCATTTTTTGCTTGTCATTTTTAGATTATACTATTTCGATACTAATTTAATTAATACCTACCTTCGACTCTTATGTCTCAGGAGACAGAGTCAGACACCCCTGGACAGACATTGGAGGATCTCCTAATTCAACGCCTAATTACTTCGCCAACACTACAAGAGAGGCTTATCCAAGCTCTCGCTAATAGCAATCCTGGCTCGAGTATCTACCCTTTATCTAATACGAGCCCGTCCCACTTGTTGGGACTTGAAGGAGCTAGAGTAGCGGCTGAAACTGAGTCTTCAGTTCCTAGGTCTCTAGGTCAGCCATTGGCTAATATCGATATTGTGTCGATTACAAATGAGCCTACCGAGTTCTTCGGTAATTTCAATCCCTGTATGACGAATCCTCTTTCTGAGGAATCCTGGGATCCCCCTAATGTAATGGAGAATTACATCGGGGAATATTTTGACAGGTCTCTGTCAGAGCAAGATCGTACTAATGTCATGGTATCACTACCAAGACCAGAGTCAGACCTCCTAAAAACGCCTCAGCTATACGAAGAGGTCCGTAAATTCCTGGCAAACGACCTCAAGGATAAATACCTTAATAATTCCCCTGAACCTAAGCTATTCTCGATTCAAAATTTGCTACTTGGAGTATCTGGTCCTCTACTCTGCTTATGGTCAAATTTACTTGACGAGACCAAGTGTATATCTCATCCTGAGATCATTCAAATTATTCAAGCTGCCCTTGTTTTGCTAGCGAATGCATCTAACAGCATTACTGTCGAGAGGCGCAAATTAATTTTGTCAAAAATTAATAACAAATATAGCAGTTTAGCGGAAGAGAAATTTGATGGTAGTGGTACGCATCTTTTTGGCCCTACGCTCAAAACGAAAATAGATGCCATGATGCACAGTTCAGAAACCCTAACTAAGGCATCCAAATTAGACCCCACTAAGCCTTCACAAACAGGGAAGCATTTTCGGGGTAATAACCGGTATTTTCGTACCCCCGACCCTGCTCAAAGGTATGGAAGCAGAGGTCGGCAAACAACGTCATAAGCCAAACAATCCAGATTCAGGAATCAGACTACAAGATTCCCTCGCTACCAATCCCAGTCAAACTTCTGGAAGCAATAGTGCCTTCCTTTTCTCAACTAGCACACTTAAGCCAACTTCCGGAGTCTTTACCAGCGGGTCGTTTGTGATTCGCCCAAAACAATTGGGCTTTGATTACCTCAAACACTTGGATACTCCAAATAATCTCCGGACTTACTCTACCCTTTATAACCCAACACGACCCGCAATACTTCCCGAAAGTGAGAGTATCTCACTTCAACTCCGTTCAGGAGAATGGCATCACCTCAGAGATCACTCAGTTGATCTCGAAAGGAGCCATTCAGGAACTCAACCAAGAAACCTTACCTTTCTTGAGTCCAGTCTTTCTGGTACCGAAGAAAGACAAAAAGTGGCGCTTGATTCTAGATCTGAGGGAACTAAACACTTATCTTGTTCCAATTCATTTCAAGATGGAATCAATCAAGAGCCTCAAAACAGTTCTACAGCCCAATTACTCCATGGTCCGTCTGGACTTAAAGGACGCTTACCTATCAATTCCGGTCTCCCAATCCTTTAGAAGTTCCTGGCATTCACTTGGAAAGGGAAAGTGTACACGTATCAGGGGATGCCTTTCGGTTTGTCGATTGCCCCCAGAATATTTACCAAGGTAATGCGTGTACCAATGACTCTCCTGCGGGAGCTGGGTCTGCACATGCTGGTATACCTCGACGATATTCTAATAACTGCGGAATCATGCACTACTCTGCAATTGCACCTCGATGCTACAATTTACCTCCTCGAGAGGTTGGGCTTTCAGGTCAACCGGGAGAAGTCCTGTCTCGTTCCCACTCAGTCCCTAACATTCCTCGGGTTTGTTATAACAACAACTCCCACATGTCTAATAAGTTTGACATCGGAGAGAGTGGCATGGGTGAAGAACTTAGCTTCAGGTATCCTGAAGACTCAACTTTTTCCGATCAGAACCCTGTCCACCTTTCTGGGGTTACTCGAGTCCACCAGACAGGTGATCCCTTCCGCTCCGCTCAGAATGAGGTTATTACAAGTGGAATGCAAGCAGGCTCTCCGAATCCACGCCAGGAAATACAATTCCTTAATGTCGTTGTCCCAACGGGCTCGGAAAATAGTAACCTCATGGAAGAATCTGATCTCAACACAGATTCAGCACCCAATTCACTTATCAATGGATCCTCAGGTTATCCTGTCGACCGATGCCTCACTTCAGGCTTGGGGTGCAGTACTCCAGGAGCCACTCAGCGTATCGACGAGTGGCGACTGGACAGCGGAAGAGTCAATTCTACACATAAATATTTTGGAATTACTCGCAGTTCTATATGCACTACAGGCATTCTGGCCAATATTATCGCTATCAGAAACGATTTCATCTCTATCGAGGATCAATGTCCTGATCTATTCGGACAACCGGACTGTAGTAGCTTACATAAACAAGATGGAGGAACCCACTCGATACCTCTAGTCATGGCTTCTCACAAATTATGGACGTGGAGTCTGGACCGCAAGATATGGCTTCAGGCCCAATATCTTCCAGGGAAACAGAATGTAGAAGCCGACAGCTGCTCGAGAACACTAGATGCATCGAACTGGAGGCTAAAGAGGAAAGTTTTTCTAACTCTTGCGCAAATTTATGGCCCAATCCCAGTCGATCTGTTCGCCGATCGAACGAATACACAACTTCCAATATTCTTCAGTTGGAAACCGGATCCGCAGGCCTCTCAAGTAAATGCACTAATCCAGAATTGGACACACAACAGTTATGCCTTTCCCCCGTTCAATCTAATAGAGGCAGTCCTCCACAAGATCCACAGGGAATGCCTCACGATCATGTTGATTGCGCCAGTTTGGAGGGGTCAAGTTTGGTACCCCAAACTGCTGGAGATGTTGATATACCATCCAGTCCTACTTCCACTAGAGTAGGATCTTCTCCTATCTCCTCTAGGAGCTTGTCACCCTCTAATCCAGGAGGGGTCTTTAACACTAGCCGCCTTCAGGTTATCAGGGGACACTGCTCTACAGAGGGCTTTTCGAGCGAGGCTACCTCTCTCATCATCGATGCAACATCAGACTTAACGAAGAAATCATACGATGCCGGTTGGAGCAAATTCACTAGCTGGTGTGAACTCCAACAGGTTAATCCACTTCAAGCCTCTCCCTCACATGAAGTGAATTTCCTAACCGAACAATTTGTTACCGACAAATCCTATAGTACTATTAATGTACTTCGCTCAGCCATCTCATCAATGCTACCTAGTGTAGATGGTAGACCAGTAGGAGAACATCGTATGGTCGCTAGCTATTAAGAGGAATTTACCGCAAACGATCTCCTTTACCTAAGATGAAATATATTTGGGAAATTAATACAGTGCTAATCTGGCTAGACGAACTGGGAGATAATGATAGTAAGTAAATACGAGATTACAATAAGGACTAATATAGTAGTTGTTATAATAGTAGAGAACACCCGCGAAGAATTACGATAAGTGAGTAGTGACTAAACTAATTCTAGGTTAACGCTAAGAGAGTATCACTATGTCACACTAGTACTGATCTATCCGCAATTGGTAACTTCCTATTCATTGATAATACATTTTCTAGGCCAAACTTCAATAATACCATATAAAGAATTAAGTGCTAATAATCTCATTATGTCAAAGATTATTGAAGTTAGGCCTAGAAAATGTATTATCAATGAATAGGAAGTTACCAATTGCGGATAGATCAGTACTAGCATAGTTTACATAAAATCGATAGTTTTTGAGTTATAGCTCATCTTAGGAAATATGCATTTCCCTGGCAACAGAGGAATGTGTCAACATTCCATTTATAATTTCGATATATTTCATTCAACTAGTTATGGACATCCTGAGGTTCCAATTTTGAACATTTATAACGCGTTTAACTATTTTAAAAGCAGGCTATAAAAACACTTTAATTCCTACGAAAAATAGCGATTACGTAATCAAATGGTGATATATCACAATTCTAAAGGGTGTTATGTACGCCTTGATATCATGTTCCTAACTTCCTATACAATTATAATGCATTTCTCAGGTCTGTCAATACTAGCTATTGAGATTAAGATATGTCAGCTAATAATCAATGGCCTTCAGGTAATCCATGGTCCAGCAAAATCTACTCAGTAGTAAGGCCTTATATAACGAAGGTCACGGCATACCCAATAAGAGAGGGATATAAGCTGGGCTAGAGGGGTATATTTTGGGCTAGCCCACTTCATACCCGGGTATGTTTTAGTTAGGACAGAGTATACCCGGGGGCAGAGATGGAACCGGTCGGGATTTTCATGACCCGACCCGACCGGTGCAGTTGGAAGTTTTACCCGACCCGACCGGCCGGTCGACTGGTCAATCATAGCTAGCAATAATGTATAAATAATAGAATAAGAATCTACTGTAGTGTCATGTCATATAATTTAGGAATAAATATTATGGCCATATACCATTTAAGGAAGCCTCCTTTAAGACTACTAAGCTCTCAAGGGCTATTGGAGCCAGATTACTGCGTCTCGAGTCGAGCGTTGCACCACCAATACTAAAATGACGCGGGGTTAATCTGGGCTGCTACATCAGCAGTATTTAATATTTTAATAGTGTTGAAATACAATCTTTATTACAAAACTTTTATTTCGATCAATTTACAACTTTCGGAATTGGCAGGGACGTCGCCACGAGGGCATAGGGGGGCAATGCCCATCCATTGATGCTATAAATTCAATTTAATGAATTCATACTTGCCAATCATTTGAGTCATTTCCCTGTACGAGGCTCCAATCAATAATTTTTCCAAACTAGCAATGCAGATACAAATTTAATACATCCCTGTGCGCCTGGACAGAACAACCAAAATGGTTGAAATCCCTGTATTGTACAGGAATCCCTATACGGTTGCAAGAATGGACTGTTAGTCATCTAGTTTCACCTTATAGGATATTCCTATTTATTTGGAAATTTTGGTTCTAACTTCCAATCAACTGTTTTACAAACCCAATAATGTATTTGATTTTTGTAGGTTACTTTTCATAGTTTTGAAAACATTTAACTAGAAAGTTTCATCTTAATTGCCTAGTTTTTGGTAAAGTCAACTGTTAGATCTAACACCAAAAGAATGTTTGCCCCCCCTGTTTAATAATTGAGGCTGAAACAACTGAGTCTAACCCAGCAATGAATCTTTCCAGATAGACTGATCGTTATGGTTTCATGCAACTAGTACACGAATACAGTGGATGCCGGTGTAACAGCCCAGATTATACTCCCTCCTCGAAAATACCCGGGTATAATCTGTCCTAGCCCAGATTATACCCGGGTATTTTCGAGGAGGGGGGAATAATCTGGGCTGTTACACCGGTGTAGCAGCCCAGATTAACCCCCCATCAGTATATACCCGGGTATAATCTGTCCTAGGCCAGAATATACCCGGGAGTATATTCTGTCCTAGGCCAGATTATACCCGGGTATGAAGTGGGCTAGCCCAAAATATACCCCTCTAGCCCAGATTATACCCCCTTGGGGGTATAATCTGGGCTAGGACAGAATATATCCCTCTCTTATTGTGTATGCCTAATTTTCGGAACGGGACGAGACAGTTCCGGAAAATCTAGATACCCAATTTTCGGGACGGGACAGTAGTAGTGATAATCAAATGATATAAATGAGAGCTAGAAATCTAATTGAGTCTAGGCTACAAAACTACCTAAGACTGGAATCTACTCTACTAGTAATACTAAGGGATACAATATATTATGGGTGACTAATTACTATGTCTTGCTTTGTATACTCGTATCATCACTTCCCCTTTTACTTCCTTCCTTCCTCATCGTTGTGTCGTCATTTAGCTGTACTGACGAATTCTTTCCCAATCCTTTCGAAATGTTATACCAAGGGATGAATTCTTGATATCGCTGATTTGGCCTTCTCACACGACTGGGATAGCGTCTTTCCTTCACCGTATTTTCAACCTCCGTTCGATTCTCCACCTCTTGACCTAAGTCGCGGTCGCTTGCTATATCAGAGTTGACGGGCTCAGAAACTACTAGATCTGTTTTCTCTCCGAACTCAGTATGACAATTAGCATCATACTCTGCGGACCTCCTTTCTAATTCGAACTCATCCGTCATTACACCCTTCCCTGAGTGGGAGGGGACTATTTCCACTGGCGAGCTGAAATACTCCTTGCATCGATCGAGATGTACTAATTTGTTTCTAAACCTCGTGTGCTGTCTACCTGTTCTATCACGCACTTCTCTTCTGATGTCAAGTTTAACATCTGGTCCTTTTCTGTCAGTCACTTCAAAAGGACCATCGTACCTTGGTTCGAGGGAGTCGTGTCTCGCGTCATTGCGAAGCATTACAAAATCTCCCTTTGTGATCGCTGACGACTCTCTCCTCTCGTTTTGACGCTGTCTAGATCTGTCGAGATTTCGCTTAATATTTTCCGTGGCCAGAGCATTCAGTTCAGCTTGTTTTCTCTGTAACGCGTCCAAATACTCTCCGTGTGAGTTCCGTTCATTGGATTCCATACCTCTACACCAAGCATCGATGGGAGATCGAGGCTGTCTTCCATAGGTCAACAGAAACGGAGAGACCTTACTTGATGCATTGGGCATACAGTTGCAATGGAAGGCCACTTCGGAAAGGAGAGCGGGCCATGAACCTTAGGAAGCTGTCGATCCAGCATCAGACATAAAGTCACTTGCTTGACAAAACCTATATTTCTTTCAGCCATTCCATCACACTGGGGGTGATGAGGCGTTGTGTGACGCTTTTCAATGCCAAGGGGCTTGCAAAAACCCCTAAAATCCTCACCATCAAGCTGGGAACCTTGGTCCGTCAAATCTATGTCCGGTATCCCATGACCTCGATATACCCAACCCTGTTCAAACTCTTTAACCACGCTCTGATACGTTTGATCATGAAGGGGCATCAGCTCGATCTGCCTGGTGAAGAGGTCCACCATTAATAGAAAATATCGATATTCACCATCAGCCCAAGGCAATGTACCGATGTCCACCCCTACCGCCGATCCAGGATAGCTCTTCCCTAATAATACAGGCTCAACAGGCTGTTTACCCTTATTTGAAGGTTTAGCGCGCTGGCATACTATGCAGGCACGGCAAAATTGTTTGGCATCTCTAGCCATCTTCGCCCAAAAGAAATTCCGTCTTAAAGCGTCCATGGTTCCAACTAGTCCAAAATGTGTTTCATTGTGTACTCTCTCTAAGATATTGGCTTGAATTTCCTTGGGAACTACTAGGCGATTGTTAAAGCATAGTGCGCCCCGATCGACCCTCAAACGTTGAGCAACTTTTCTCAGCTGACCGTCCTTGACCATTCCAAGAGTCTTGATCTGTTGCATTGCACGCTGAATCACCTGATCGTCCCCTTGCTTCCTCACTATCTCCAAACCAATTACTTCCGGGTCCTTTAGCGAGTAGATTTTACCTTCAAAACAATCCTCATCGTTCACCTCCATATCAAAACGAAGCTTTGGTAACCGACTGAGGTAGTCAGCAGGGTTGTTCTGAATTCCAGGACGATACTCTATTCTGTAAGGCAATTCTTCCAACTCTACGATCCATCGGGCATAGGTATGTCTTGGATCTTTTTGACTTTTTAGCCATTGGAGCGGGCAATGATCAGTAAGAAAAATAACTTCCGGGGCGGCACGAAGATAAACAGACCATTTCCGTGCCGCTGACACAATCCCCCATGCCTCTAATTGTCCCGCACTATAATTGTTTTGCGAGAAGCTAAGGGATGATGAAAAGTACAAAATGGGTCGAAGTTTCCCTGTTCTATCGTCTATCTGGGACAGCACTGCTGCCACTCCTCCAGCGCTAGCGTCTGTCTCCACGTAAAACGGGCTTTTTCATTCGGGAAAAGCGAGTGCGACCGGTTCCTTAACTAATTTGCCTCGCAACATTTCGAAAGCTCTCTCACAATCACTTCCCCAGAGCCATAATGCCCCTTTCTTCGTTAACTTGTATAACGGAGCTGCAATTTCCGCCATTCGAGGAATATAGCTCCGATAATAGTTGAGCGTTCAAGAAAACGCTTCAACTCTTGTAGTTTCCTAGGTCGAGGAAATAACTGCAATTTTTCCAGATATGATTGAGTTGGCATTCTCCCTTGTGCTGTTAGGCGATGGCCCAAGAATTCACACTCCGTATATGCGAGGTGACATTTATCCCTGCGTAACTGGATTCCGGCAACTGTAAGCCGGCGAAATACTTGTCGCAAACTTTTGAGATGTTCGTCGAAGGTTCGAGAAAATACAAGAATGTCATCGACATAACTTTCAGCTCCTTTGATACCTTGAAGGGTCTGGTCCATCAGTCGTTGAAATGTCGCTCCAGCGTTCATCATCCCAAACGGCATAACTAACATTTCATAGAGTCCCCTAGGCGTATGAAACGCGGTTTTTGGAATGTCCGACTCCTTCATGGATGGGTATGCACCAATACGCGCTGGCTATGTCTAGGCAAGAAAAATACCGACTTCCTTCGAGCTTATCGAGGATAGTTTGGGGATTTGGGGGTCCATAGGCATCCTTCTTTGTCACTGCGTTTAGTTGCCTGTAGTCGATCGCGAAGCGCATTTGTCCATCCTTCTTGCGTACTAGGACCACGTCACTGGACCAAGCAGATTTGGAAGGCCTACAAATACCATTCCTGCACATTTCGACGACTTGTCTACTTACTTCCTCCTCCCATGAAGGAGGAATCCTCCTTGGGCGAGTTCGCCGTGGCGTGTTATTCATTAGTTCTAACGAATGTTCCGTACCTTCAACGACACGGGAGGGTCGTTTGGGGTTGACTGCAAACAAAGTTGGGAATTCTCCGGTTAAATCCTTTAATAGCTTGGATTCCTCAAGAGTCAATTCCGGATTCATGAGTTCCATGGTATCATTAACTGCCTGTATCTCGAATACCTCGTCTGTAACTGCCTTGGATCTTGCCATTGGATTCGACCCACTCACAGAGGCTTGAACTGGTTCCCACTCTCCGTCTAGCTTAACTCGTCCCCCTTTAAAGTCGAACGCGACTTCCTTCATTAAAGATTCCCATAAACGACCGCCCCAGGATAAGGGTAGGGTTATCGTAGTCCAAAACTTTAAGTCTCTGCTTTACAGGTGCATGTTTGCCCACTCGTATTTCAGCATCCAAGTATCCTAAGACTTTTATTGGGCTATCACATAAACCAAAGACCTGGCCTGGATAATCGATAATGTATTTGTGATGACGGGCTGACAGGAGTGCACTAGAGGGATCCTAGTGTAGGTGGGTTATGCTTAGTACCTGTGGTAGGAGAACGGCATGGCTCACTGGTAACTAGAACTGGAGTAGACCAGTTGCAGTGTGGTCGAGGGTTACCCTCCTGATGAGTCCTTGTGATAGGACGAAACCACTTCCACCACATGTCGTATCCCAAGGGTGTGAGATACATTTACGGTGTCTCATGCTCACCACATATTGGTTCAAATTCAGCTCCTGTAACGTGTTGTAGTCAACTACATTTGGTCTCGCCCCAGTATCCAGCATGGCTGAGACACGATGTCCTTCAATTTCAATGTGAATTGTAACCGCGTCTTCTCCCAGGCCGACAGTGAAAACTTGATCACTCCTCTCACGACTAGGCCGACCCTTGGCATTGAACTCGCGTTGGGGGTTGTTTCGAAACATTCACTGGTTTTGTGATTACGCCGCCCACAAATTCTGCATGCTCTATCCGGGCAGTTCCTAGATATATGACCCATCTTATGACAACTGAAACATTCAATGCCACGAGATGGCTGCGAGGAGCTCTTCCACTGATGGGGTCGTTGAGGTTTCTTCCGGAGGGAAAGTATTGTATCAGACTCACTAGGAGAATCAATTTCATCTGAATTTTGAGACTCGTGACTTTCTTTTGATTCCTTTACCTGTATAACTCTTTCTACGCCCCGATCACGATACCCCTGTGTGAGTGTTATATTCTTAGTAAGAAACAGTTCTCTAATCTTAACAGCGAAAAGAGTCCCATCGAGTTCTGTGAACTCCCCACCTTTGGCCTGTATCCATTCTTTAGCGGACTGTCGTACCTCACTGGAAGTTGGGAAGTCATAAATATACATACTTGCTTCGAGTTCAGGCCTCCTTTGATACCCAGTAGTTTTCCCCTCTTGACATAGGCTGGGAGTAATCGAACAGCAGCTTTCTCATCAATTGAAATCACGCTGGCCTTAAACTTGGGCTCCCAATCGGCGATGAGTTGTCCTTCCAATAGCGGGGGAATAGAAACCGTGATCGGTGTTGTCATTGTGATACCAATTAGATTTATGATAATCAAATGATATAAATGAGAGCTAGAAATCTAATTGAGTCTAGGCTACAAAAATACCTAAGACAGGAATCTACTCTACTAGTAATACTAAGGGATACAATATATTATGGGTGACTAATTACTATGTCTTGCTTTGTATACTCGTATCAGTAGTAGGTTACCAAATATGTAGTCAGTAGATGTCGGATATAAGCACGCCGGTTATAAGAACATATCGGATATAACTTATAAGAACACTATGTTGGAAAACGGTTGCCAAACTTGCCATATACCGGTTATTATACCCTATAAAAATTATGTCGGTTATAAGAACATGCCGGTTATAAGCACATCAAGTGCAGTTCCCGACGATGTGCTTATAACCGGCATCCACTGTATTTCGAATGACGATTGAACAAAAAACCCAACACAAGTTTATACGTGTATGTGGTTTTAATTTTATAACTAAATACAGGCCCGTAGCACGCCAACATTTATTGGTGCGGCATAGTGACGTCACTAAATAATCTAATGGTTACAAATACTATATATTATAATGGTACCGAACAGTTTGGAGGTACCAGCAGCACCTATGCCACACCTGTATCAGTTGTGTTTACCAATACCATTATGCCGCACCTATAGTTGTCGGTGAGTTAAAATTGTCCCGAATATTTGTCTGTCACCAAAATTATTGGTGCGGCCATGGCCGCACCTGCCGCACCTGCTCCTACGGCCCGGAAATACGTACTAATTCATTGAAAAAAGTGACAAATAATTGTGAATAGATTATAAACTATTCTTTTTGCCCAATAATCCATTATTGATAGTTAAAACTACCAAGAGAACAAATATTTGATCAAATTCAACTTCTCTTCGGGTAAACTTCGCAAATAAACTATCAATATCGCGAATACCCAAAATTTCCAAAAAGTTAATAGTTCATGAATAATTCGTTATATTCAAGAATTATTCAACTTAGAGATGGGACATACGTTTATTTGTTTATATACGAAGAAAATTTGATAGTAGAACAAAGTTGCATCGTATATTTGGAATGTTGCATACAAATTTGTTTTGCGATATTTCATGCGAATTGTTGAGTGTTCGATATTCATTCAAAATTGTTGCACCTTGTATGTTACAATGTTGTATGCAACATTTATGCATACATATATAAGTTATCACACCACACGCACCACATTTTCGCACATGACATAATGAGGCCAGGGAGTATATTCTGTCCTATCCCAGATTATACCTAGGTATATTCTGTCCTAGCCCAGATTATACCCCCATGGTGGTATAATCTGGGCTAGGGGGGTATATTTTGGGCTAGCCCACTTCATACCCAGGGGTATAATCTGTCCTAGGACAGAATAACCCCGGGAATAATCTGGGCTAGGACAGATTATACCCGGGGTTATTCGAGGACGGGGGTATAATCTGGGCTGTTACACCGGCATCAATTTTTTTCTTGGCCTCACGACGAACGGATATATTTTCGATGTCATCTTGGATTTAAAAATTTCGGCTCACAACTAAATCGCCGATATTACCTCGAACGCGAACTTATTCAAAATCTATTCTGGTCAACTTTTAACGACCAAATTCGTTGCCCACATTAAATTCCCCATCGTTTAAGGGGTCACTTGCCATAATTTATCCCCAGCGACGCAATAATATCTTAGGAATGTTACAACATTCCTCTCTCAAATTTTGTCCTAAACCTATCAAGTGACCCCTAGTCGACTCCCATCAGCAATCTGAGTCTAGTTTTAACATAGGGACACTCTAAATCGTCATTTGATGCTGTTTACGACAATTTCCTTGGTTATCAATACATTATATTCTCTCTAATAGTCCACCAGTGGGTAAAAGGACCCAGGTGGATTAAAGAATTTAGCCTTAAGTAACATCAAATATACATAATATACTAACATACGGTATAGTTAAAGTATAGTAGAACTCGGTTAAGACGTACCACCCTGAGAAACAAGAAAAAGTACGTACTAACCGAGGTACGTCTTATCCGTATGCATAATACACAAGTAGAAATACTGACTTATTCAATGGTATGAATACGATGTAGTGTTTTCAAGTCTTTAACATATTTAATACTTAACGATGAGATTAAACTATTTTAGTTGTCACCTACTCTCTAAAACCATTTACTAACTGAGTTCTGCTGATAGTTTTCTAGACGAGTGTGAAGTTAGCAGCGAGTTCCATCAGCGAAATATGAGCATAACATAACACTTAATCAATCAATCAATTGCGATTCAATTAACATGAAATTTATTAAGTACTTTATTCTAGTATGGGGCTTCTGCTACTACGTATAACTAACCCATATCACACCTGTAATTATAACAATGACATTGCAATTTTGTAATACAAAATCTCCATAGAGGATTTTTGGGCACAGCATAACACTTAATTTCTCAGCAACTAAAGAATCAATCCACCCAAAATATGTTGTACAACATAAACTAGGGTGGGGCTTATCCTCATTCTAATATTTAGAACATATCACACCGCCCCATCTCACAATGAGACTTCAAATTTGTAACACAAAATTCCCATAGACAATGTTGAGCACCTCTTCTCATTTAATCTTTAATGATACTGTATGATGATATTAATTATATTATCAATCAAATCAATCGCTGAAGGAAATTGTAAATTCAAGGACTGTATGTCATTTAGACTCTGGATTTACCTAGAATCAGAAGAAGGAATGAATGTGACAATGAATTTCCAAGTCAAAGGATCAATTTCTAATCTACATTATGACAAAGAAACATCGTTTAGTCGACACTATCTGGAGAATTAAGAGAAAAAGTTAAGATAAAAATGTCAACTTCTTCTCCGGCTAATTTACACTATGTACAATTCAGAATTCACAGTGTTTCTGTTGCAAATTGTGGAAATTTCAACGATCTACATTCAAAAGCCGTTCTTCAGAAGATAAAAGCTGAAAATTTATCGAAAGATCGATTAAGTTCATATGTGGTTAGATATTGTTAGTACAAAAATACTTACGATGTTTCGATTAATGGAAATACTCTTGGTGGCTATATTCTACCATGTTGAGACAACCCGTTGTTATACATTAGTAATCCGAGGACCAAATACTTCTTTTAAAACATTTCAATTGGGATAATATTACCTTACATCTAGATGCAACAGGTTCGGTGGCTCGGAAAATCGATAAAGAACAGAAGGCATTTTTTTACTATGCACTAACTATAAAACATCCAGAGGCTAAAATATTTCCTATTCCACTTGCAAAAATGTTAAGCAGCGATCATTAAAATGTGGAGATATCGCACTTCTCGAATAAATGGTTATATACTGTAAAAAGTGCTCAAAATAAAGAATTTATTCACACTCACATAGAAATCGACTTCAGTTGGGTAATGTTGCATAGCATATGTCAGATTTTTAACCAAGAAAACTTTGAGAAATACCTTGATAGTTGTTGGTAAATAAGTACAACTGAAGATCCTATTAGACAATAATGCATTTATGCTCTGCACATATTATGCATAGATTTAGCTAGAAATTTGATCGTTTGATGAAAACACGAAAATAAACTAAAAAGATGCTACTTTTTGTAATGGCTCGGATGATTGATTGTAACTCATTTGAAGAAATATCTAAAATTTGTAAAGCCATTTGTACTTCTTGTCTTTCGAGGAAATTTATCCTGAAGTGAAAGATTATATCTTGAGGCTTGAAAGCATTATTGATTACTAGAAAGAGCAAGTAGATATTGATTTCGAACACCTTGAAGAATTAGACGAGGAACTTTCGAACGATTTGGGAGATAGTTCTACTTACAAGAATAATCCCCCTTTGGAAAGCATTTCGAGAATGCACTAAATAGATGTCAGATTTTCATTACTCAAATAGAAAATAAATACGCGAAATCAATTCGTTTCGAAGAAAATACCATGCTTTTTATCCCAAATTACCAGAGTTTCTAACTACTTATTATATGCCAATTTGTCCCTTATGGACGGACAGAATGTGTACTCACCAGAATATTTCCATCATGTCAAATAAATTGTAGATGTCCAAATGCAATTGTCGAATATGGTTGAGGATCTTGAAAAAGAAAATTGTCTAACAAAGGAAATTGAGACCAGCAGACTTCATATTAAGGAAACTTCGCCAAGGAATTAACGGAAGGCAAAGAGCATTCGAATTTGCATTTAGCCAATTAGTTCGAAGATATTTAAGCGTACAAGACGTACATGCAATAAAGATTATAATGACATAAAAGAAGAAGTGTGGTCAAGAAGAAAGAAAACCAAAATAAGTTATTTTCTCACATATCAAATATCGAAAAATATTTGTGCTAGTTGAAAGAATAAAGGAACCATGAAAACATCTTTAAAGCAATTTTCTATAAAAAAAATTGCCAACTAAAGAAGGAATCATAAAAAGTTTACAGTGCTCATGTTAAAGCAAGAATATTATATTCGAAACAGAGTATGTGAAAAACAATACTCAATTTTCAATGAAGAGAGTAACGAATCTCTACTTATTAGTAATGTAGTCACTGTTTATCCTCAAGGATAATTTTCTCCAATTGATACAAAATGGAAAAAAGAGAAGTGCAAAATATTAAAATTAAGTTTTGTGTTAGGAATTATATTCAAAAATCTACCCTTCACGAAGAAAGAATACCTTCGCCAGCTGGCACCGTCAAAAGAGAAAAGAATTTCACCAGACGGAAATTGTCTTTTCAGGTCGTTATCATATACGTATTATTACAGGTACTGACCACTTTCATAAAGAATTCAGAGATATATTACTAGAAAATATGAGGGACGCATATCGAGGGAAATGTACTAACTATTGCAGTTCACACTACGAATTGCTTCCAGAACATCGCTGTCTTTCTATAGACGACGATATAATTCAGAGGAGAATCGAGAGTATTGGTTCATGGGGAGCAGATTTATAACTTTTCTAACAAGTCCAACAACAGATATTTTTGTTTACAGAGACTGTCTGAAAAATTGGTGTAAATTCTCAGGTTAAAAGCTTTAATGACAAACAATGTTCATCAGTTAACAGATAAAAGAATCTATTTTAGGCTACATTGGGACCATTATCAGCCTGTTGTCAAAGTGAATTCAGCACTAGATCGAAAGAATAGCAAGGATTTCCAAAGTTATTAAATAATAGCAAAGATGAAAAACTGGTCATTGTTCCGTGCGATGCTTGTTTAATAATTTTCTTAGAATGAGCGGCCATAGTCTATTCACAACCTAAGTTATTATCATTGATTGTTAGAATCTAGTATTATAATCAGGTCTATGGGAATGTTGTGTTAAAATTTGCAGTCTCATTGTGGGATGGGGCGGTGTGATATGTTCTAAATATTAAAATGAGGATAAGCCCCACCCTAGTAACAGTAGTTTATGTTGTACAACAAATTTTGGGTGAATTGTTGCTGAGAAATTAAGTGTTGTGTTGTGCCCAAAATCCTCTATGGAGATTTTGTATTACAAAATAATATGAATTGTTGTTGTTGTTGTTGTTGTTGTTGTTGTTTACAAAATGGATAAAAAATTGGTGAACATTAAAAATCAACCCAGATACTAGCTTCCAACGAGTATTATAGGTAAACAGTACTCTGAAGACAATTTCGGCATTTATGAGTTTCTATAATAAAATTTGTTGTTGACGTTATTAAAATAAAAAAATCGAGCCCGCGTACCGGTTGCGTGGTCCGTCGGGTAGCGAACAAGTTCGAAGAACTCGTGTTGTTCAATTGATGCGGATTAAATGAACCCCCTTAGATTATTGAAAAGGTCCCCCACTGGTGGAACGCTAGCGCCGCCACTGCCGGTGGACCCCCTATGGCAAAATACCAAACATTCTGTGGACCTTCTCCCAATACCGTAATAGAAATTTTGAGATCTTGACGACCCCCTACTGCCAACCGTGGATCCCAGGGAGGGAAATACTGCTCTATAGCTAGTAACAAGCAATAGATCTCTGTTCAACAGATTTACGGGTAACCCAAAACCTAATAATCACAAATGTAACTTGATCATTACGGCATAATCTCTACTATTTATTAGTAAAATAAACATTTTCTCAATTGATGCATGGGGGCTTACAGCGCACCCCCAGACTCCCAGCTGAGTGAGTACCACCCCCTTCGCAAACCCTGGATCAGTTTCTGAGATATGTTCAAAGGTACCTACGTATTTAATAAACAACAGCAAAATTTCTCAATTCAATCCGATTCAACTAACACAGATTAGATAGGAATCCGCTTATGGAGTCATTATACAAAGTACGTTCTGTAACTAATAGCCCATTGATCAACTGGCCAGATCTTTCTTAATAGGAAGATGTGTGTATTTATATATAAAGTGAATAGGATAGTTAGTTACTGTGAATTTATTGAATTGAAACTAAAGAAATAATCCCAAAAGAAAAGAGACATCTGAAGTGTAATAAATAACGACATAATTATTGACATACTACGTAGCTAGTTAACACAACAAGTGAGTTATCATAACAATCTTTATGTACATTAAAGATTCTTGATATAATAACACAAAAATATCCTGAAATAATTAGGGCCCGTTCAATTATGTAAACGCAAAATTCCTGAAAATTATGCACCTTCCTCCTCCTTATATCACGTTTATCGAATCATTTTATTGGAAAATATGGTCTGTCACTCAGCATGCGCGCGCGCATTGGCGGTAATTTAATTAGTCTGGACCCAGTTAGGAACTATTGGCACATATGAATATGACTTGTTTGTCAGGATTATAAAATGATTATTATTTGTGTTGTCTGCTGAGAATATTTTATAAAATATATTCTATGGATTTATTGACAAATCAAGTGGATCTAACTTCTAAATCAACATTCCAGAAAATCCCATCAAGTGAGTTTATATTTTGCAATACAGTGCAACCTCTATAAGTGGGGTCTCTATAAATGGGGAACCTCTATAAGTGGGGGAATTTTGGTCCATATTCCTCCATACAGATGATCCTCTATAATAAGCGGGGAATTGGGGAATGGGGGAACCTTAATTTTATAGGAATTAGTATCCCCATACAAAATTACCTCGGGGGAGATGGACAAATTATATCATAATACTTATATATTATGCTGCATTTCTAATAAATACACTCTAAAGTTCTACAGAATAAATATTTTTGATGGCTCTACTCTAATATTTTTTAAGAAATCATCGGCGGTGGATCAGAATTTAACTAAATTGTCAAAATATACAAATACTTACTAGAACTTACAATAATGGATGTGTTATAAGTATATATTTCATAATATGACCATATGTAGTGTCTATCTTAAAATTATAACTGCTGAATGGGAGGCAATTCAAATTTTTCCCGTCCCAAGCTCCCCCACTTATAGAAGTTGCACTGTACATACAAATTAAAATCCAATTTTAAATGCAATCGCATATTTTGCAATAAAGTAGTGGTGTCATAGAGCCAGCGGTCCCTCCCAAATAATGTCTCCCGGACCTATTGCACTAGGGCAAGCTGTTCCTCCGAACTTGTGGCCCTAGTGTCAGCTGTCCCCCCTCGGACCAGTGGCCCTAGTATCAGCTGTCTCCTCTCAGGGTCAGATGTCCCCAACTCGGGCTACTCACCCTAGGGCCAGCTGTCCTCCCTTCAGCAATAATATAACCCATATCCTGACACAAATACATGTTGAAAACTAATGAATTGCTACTACATGTATTACTAACATCATTATATGCCATCTCTTTAAGCCCATTTGCCGTGGCTTTTTATATGGAGGAAACATAGTTGCTAAACTAATGTGATAGAAATCGATATTGGGAAGATAAGCGACACTTAAATATAGAATATAAAACTATAGTGATGTGCATTGTGAAATTTAGGGTTCTGGGGCCCTAGTGTGAGGTTTCTGAGGGAAGATATCTGACCCTAAGGATGACATCTGAGTCCCTAGGCCACATGTTCGGGGGGACATATGACCCTAGGGCCACTGGTCCGGGGAGAACATCTGACCCTAGGGCTACAGATCCGAGGGGACATATGTCCCTAGGGCCACTGTTCCGGGGGGACATCTGACCTAGGGCCACTGATTCGGGGGGGCATCTGACCCTAAGGGGGACATCTGACCCTAGGACTACATGTCCGGGGGGACATCTGACACTAGGGCCACAAGTCCGGGGGGGACATCTGACACGGGGGGACCGCTGGCACTCCGACAGGTACTTCGTTATATCCGACTTGGTTATAACGGGAGTTGACTGTACATTATTCATAAAAATAATCATCACTAAATTTATAAATTTCTGAAAAGCTCATGTGAGGACCCGTTAAAGCAATGATTTACAAATAAATTATGTATAGAAATTATATACATCAATTAGCTCTCATTGATATAATAATCGGGAAAATTCCCAAAATACTCAAGTTTTTTCAAAATTTCCAAATATACTCAACTTTTACTGACACCCAAATAAAAGACTAGATCCTTCCGAATCTACTCAAGTTTTTCAAAATAATTCCAATTGTGCTCAAGTTTTGTTAATTAATTCCAAATCTACTCAACTTTTTAATAAATTAACAGATCTACTCAAGTTTAGAAAGGATATATTTGGTCTATCTTATATGTTATGTCGATTTTGTCAAATGTTGATTTTACAAAATCAACATGAATCAACGGAACTAAAACAATTATTCGACTTTGGCTATATTACTCGGATAGGCCTTAGTTTTATTGCATTTTGTTCAGAATTCGCTTTATCCAAGTATATACCTAAGTATACACTTCTATGAAGAAAAAATTTACTAAAATGAAATTTTACTAGAATGAAAAAATATTCCAGAGTGATTTTGCAAAATCAACGAATAAAATATGTCTATTTTACAAATCGACATTTTTTATTTGTTGATATTGTAAAATCGACATTTCTAATTAGTGCATTTTGTAAAATCGACATTCTGAAATATAGATTTTACAAAATCAACATTTCAGATTGTCGATTCAAAATCATCGATACGTGTGTCTCATTTTATGTAGTTTTATTATCTAAAATTGTGGCGAATTGGATAAAAAAATGAAAGTGGTAAACTGGTAATCCCAAATATGTGCTTTCAATGCTTCTCATGACGTCATACTAATCCCGTTATTTTGTCAAAAACAACAACAATAGAAATTATCCCAGCATGCAAGTTTTCAGATCTCTAAAGCATATGGTATTTCCTATTAATTCTTGAGAAACACACAAACATACACAAAAACAAACAAACACAGAAAAAATGTGCTATTAATTTACTGTATTTAAAGATGCTAGATAGATGATAAAATATGATCCAATTTTTTTTTTAAGGATTCTTAATAGTAACTATGTGGTGATGTTACAAATCGTTCCTAAACCACACACATAGTAGGAGTACTTCATATAACAAGTGATAGTCCGACTCCTACTCCTACATTGTTTACCAAAGTGTTTATAATCATTATTACTAAGTCCACATTACTTATTTCTTTTTCTTTCATATCAATTCTTCCATTTGATTCCTCGGTTATTCTATCTCTTGGCTGTTCCAGACGTAGTCTTACTTCATTTTAACTATCGTCACAATTTGCACTAGTAAAGTAAATCTACACAATGTATTTAAATTTGTGAGGTAAGATTTTTCCAGTAATTGTGTACGTATTTTATTTATAAACCAATTGTGTTTGAACTTTTAGAATTATTTTATCTCTAATTCAACATTATTGAGGATAACAATGATCAAGTATATTATCTACGGAATAAAAACATCTTTGAAAGCGAAGCTACTTTTGGTCGTTTTTATATGTTACATTACAATCCACCTCATATTATTTGAGGAATTTCTCAAGAGTCTAAGTCCGACTGTGCAATTAGGTCAAGTTATTCAATATTTTACAAGTGACCACTTAACACAAAAGAAATTTGCCTACCTCGTCCAGGCTGAACAATGTCTATCTGAATTATTTATGTTGGCTGAATATTTATCAAATTCTACTGAATGTCAATGCGATGTAATTGTTTTCGGTTACGAGGGAAAATGTTTGGATAATAGACATAATCACATTGTCTATTTAAATGAGCCAAATTCTACATGGACTACTGGCAGAAATGTTTTGTATTCATTTGCCAGAAAACGGAATAGGTCATATCTCTATTACATTTTCCTTGACGGGGATATTTATTTCAATTACAATGAAGCAATTGCTCCAAAAGCTATGTTGACAAAATCTCCGTTGCGTTCCTTCGAGCAGTTTTTAATTGAACAAGAGCCCGGAATTGGTGTAACAGATTATGTCCATCATCATGGTGCAGATTTCATTGTTTCAAAAGTTGAGAAGAATTGCAATGTTAATGCGAATACGGACCTATCAAATAGAACTTCCATCGATTCACTATACCTTACCTCTGTTCATTTCGATGCAATGTTTAACGCATTCCATTGTGAAATTGTGGACGAAATCCTACCCTATATTCTCGATTATGATAAAGTTAATTGGCATTATAGCCAGCATCATCTCATAACTTTAATTGAGCTCAAGTTTAGAGGACAGGTTATGCTATTCCGACCTGTTATTGCCTACAATCCAGGGCATAGCGAATATCCCATAGGCGGTGAACCTCCCTATATAACTTGGCCCAAAATCGTAAAGAAAATAGTGTTGACAATGCCAAAAAGGTATCAAGATAATGACTGGGTGAATCAGTTAATTGAGGATCCTATGGAATATACAGATAATTCTTTGGCCATGTGTTTTACACGACCAATACATCATTCTTTTAAAATGTATTCCCATTTTGAACTAAATTGGTTAGTATAGGTGTTTAGTTTTGAACCATTGACTCTTTTCTAAGTGTCTAATTCCTATACTTCGATTCGTAGCATCCCCAATAGTGTTATTGTACACATGTTTGAATATCCATCTAAATGTTGAACAAATTTCAATTGTTGATCTCAGAACATCATTATTATTTGGCTTAATTTATCTTATGTTATGCCTCTTACCAGTTTATATATCTATCTATTATTAATATCTCTATATTATATACACAATTGTTGCCTGTTAGTGTGTATGTGTGTGTGTGTGTGTGTGCAGTGCACGATTAACCATGAGGCACCTGAGGCACAGGCCTCAGGCCCCCAGCCTCTAGGGGCTCTATCGGGAGGTCTAAGGGGCCCCAAATTGAGCTGTGCCTCAGGCCCCCATCTAGCTTAATCTGGCCCTGTGTGTGTGTGTGTGTGTGTGTGTGTGTGTGTGTGTGTGTGTGTGTGTGTTTGTGTTCATGTCGATGTCGATATAAAGACAAAACTGTCCCTATATCCCCCCATATAGGGACAAAAACCTTTGGATATAAGGACACTTTTAGGATATAGGGACACTTTTTGGATATAAGGACAAAAACGTCCCTGTATCACTGATATAAGGACATAATCTGGGTGTGTCCGGATTGTATTAAAGTGATGGGGGAATAGAAACCGCAATTAATATTGGGATATAAACTAACTTTCAAATGTTATAATAGGTAAACAAATGTTATAATAGGTAAACAAATGTTATAATAGGTAAACAAGTATGCTGAACACGAATTTCGCGTTTATAAATTTCTCATATTAATATTTGTTGTTGTTATTTACACAAAATAGGTAAACAAATTAATGAAAATTCAAAATCAACCTAGAAGTTAGCTTTCAACGGGTATTATAGGTAAACAAGTATGCTGAACACGATTTTCGCGTTTAAAATTTATAATATGAATATTTGTTGTTGTTGTTGTTTACACAAATAGGTAAACAAACTCATGAAAATTCAAAATCAACCTAGAAGTTAGCTTCAACGAGTATTATAGGTAAACAAGTATGCTGAACACGATTTTCGCGGTTAAAATTTTCTAATATGAATATTTGTTGTTGCTGTTTACACAAAATAGGTAAACAAATTAATGAAAATTCAAAATCAAACTAGAAGTTAGCTTTCAACGGGTATTGTAGGTAAACAAGTATGCTGAACACGAATTTCGCGTTTAAATTTTCTAATATGAATATTTGTTGTTGTTGTTGTTGTTGTTGTTTACTCAAAATAGCTAAACAATTTAATGAAATTTCAAAATCAACCTAGAAGTTAACTTTCAATAGGTATTATAAGTAAACAAGTGTGCTGAACACGAATTTCGCATTTATAAAATTCTAATATGAGTATTTGTTGTTGTTGTTGTTTACACAAATAGGTAAACAAATTAATGAAAATCAAAATCATAACGTCCCTATCTACCATTTCCATGGTAGAAAATGTGAGGAGTAAGGCCGCACAGCGGCCGTTAACTTGAGGTGCGTAGCACCGATCTGTCGCAAAGCGACCGAGACCGAAGGGCTCGTGTATCTATAAATATCAAAGATATTGAAGTTGAGCAGAAATAAAATAAACTTACTTGTGAATGCTTGAAGCGCAGATACTTTCTATCTTTCTCCACTACGATTGTATGCTGGTTCACTTTCTTGATAGAAAAGGGGCCTAGCCAGCGGGTTTCTAGTTGACATTTCTTTCTTCTGTTATTTAATACGAGTACTTGATCTTCGATTTGAAATTTTGAGCGTGAAATTGGGTTTAACCTTTTATCAAATTGCTTTTTCATTTTGATCTTAGATTTTAGGAGGTTTTTGCTAGCATCTTCATATACGATTTCTTTAATCTCTTTGAGTTTGTCAGTAAATTCCAATAGTTTTGCATCATCACCCCATCGGTCATCTGTTTCGTATTCCTCACAATGTAACACTTCTTTTTCAAATATATCGGCCGCCTCAGTGGGTAAACGTGCATTTCTGCAACCATGCATGAGCTCGAAGGCTGAATGTCCCGTTGACTGAACACGGGGCCGTAATGTTGAGTGAAAAGGTTATAAGTTCTAAGTTTTCGACCCACCGATCTTGGTGTCCTGATAATGATTTTATTAGGTAACTTTTAATCGCTTTGTGATAGGATTCAGTTAGTCCATTTGTTTGAGGGCTGTAAGGAGCTGTAAATATCAAATGACAATTGTATTCTTTTTGCAAATATTGCATAAGTTTGCTCCTAAATTCACCCCCGTTGTCACTTATTATTTGCACTGGTGCACCCTTGAAACATTTATATAGAAAATATACCCTTGGAAACTTCATTGGTGGTTTTGGTCTTAAGTGGTCGTGTTTCTACCCATTTTGTGAAGTGGTCAACCATAGTTAGAATATATTGATACCCTTCGATTGAATTAAGGGACCAGTCAGATCCATTCCTACTCGTGGGCAGAGGCGTAGCTAGGCCTGCAAGAAGGTGCGGCACTGGTAGATTATGGGTGCGGCATTTCCGCACTAAAGTATTATACTAATGGACATTTTTGTGGGCACAAATCTTTTTGGGTGCGGCCTGTGCCTCAAGTGCCGCACCCTGGCTACGCCTCTGCTCGTGGGTCTCTTTAACGAGTTAGAATTTCTTTGACAATCTTCGCAGTTTTTCACGTACTCACGTATTGTCTTTACACAACTGGGCCAATAATACCGGCTTTTAGCTAGATTATATGTGTACTCCGACATTGATATGAATTGTGTATTTCTGACATTATTTTGGGAAGTTCACATTCCTTAATTACCAATGGCTGATATTCTCCATTATTGAAATAAAGTTTATCACATTTAACAACGTACTTTTTTGCGATCCTCCGTAGCTGACGCTTCCTGTTCTCATCCGTAATATCAGAATACGAATTACTTATTAAATAGGTTTTTATGTTTTGGTATAGTAATTCGTCCATTATTAATCAATGAAATTTAAATAATTGATAAATATTATACAAATATGAAATAACTAGCTATCTATATATTATTCAATAATCTTGGTTGAAATATGAAATATTGTTGATGAGAAAACAGTATAACATGATTAGTTGAGATATAGCAATATGGCTTCATATGTTCTATTATTATACCGAACAGTTTTTTTTTATCCGGACAATTCTGAAGTAAATATAATATATTTCGAAAAATCTGTCCGACCGGACAGTATTTAGCCTCGGACAGATTTTTCGAAAACACTATGAGGTAAATAAATAGTCTCAATGTAATGCACACTAATAGAGAAATCTAGCAAAGTATTCGTATACAAAGCTAAAGCCTAATCTAATGTATAATCCTAGTTGTTTAAGTTACTAATGGTTGGGTAAGATCTACTAATATCAATACCCGTAACAGTGGGACCTCCAGTAATTCATCGTCCAACCCAAACATCCCTGGCTCAGAACGTGCTGTCTCCGTAAGTGTCCTGCTACCCAATAAACGCCGACCCAAATCCCAATGCACGATATGTGGATCAAGTCACTCTGTGATAAAAGGGAGACTCATTAAGCATGGTCCACTCACTAATCGATGTCCAGGCAGTGGGACAAGCAACTACTCTACACTAAGCCCCGACACCCAGTGCCCAGCAAATAGTCCCGTTCGGGCCATTCCCAGACAAGTAGGAAACTTGCTAGAGGCAACTCATTACAACACCCCACATTTTATATGGGGGGCGCTAGAAGGAGAGGTCTTTGCTGCTGCAATTGAAATGGCACAAAAGGAAGTGGTGCACTGGAGAAGAAACATATTCTCGGTACCCTCTGGAGTTATGGGCAAACGGTATATAAGAGAGATGACCAGACTTTACGACGCACTCGCAGAGAAAACCGCGCTGGAGCCGATAGCTATGAGCGCTGCAACCGTACTCCCCATACTACTTCTGCAAAAGCCACACCAAAGATCGAAATCAAAAGAACATACCAGCTGCTTGACAAGACGTCTTGAATCGTGGCTGAAAGGAGATATCATCGAACTACTCAATGAAGGCCGCACAATCCAAAATCGCTTAATAGATAAGCAGAACCTAGCGAAGAAGAAGGATAAACTTGAGAAGAGATTTGCCAAACTAATGCTTGCTGGAAAAATACATGCAGCAATCAAGCTGCTCTCAAGCGAGGAGGACGGGTTGGGAATCCTACCCCTCAACACGACCATCACTCAAGGAGAAGGGGACAGAACGTGGATCAGTACAGTCAAGGAGATTCTAGAAAGCAAACACCCGGCCGCTAGCGAAATGCTCCCCGAGGCAATGGAGGCTAATCTCGATCAGAAAACTAATGTTCACCCAGTTATTTTTGAAAGTATAGATGGAACCTGCATTCGATCAGCTGCTTTGCACTGCAGTGGGAGTGCAGGCCCTTCTCAGATAGATGCAGATGGATGGCGAAGACTGTGTACATCTTTCAATATCGCATCTACCGACCTTTGTAATACACTTGCGAAATTCGCAAGGAGACTATGCACCAGAGTTGCCTTGGGTATGGGAATTCCCATGGGGATCCCCATACCCATGGGAATGGGATGGGAATGGGAATCAGATTTTCCCCTGTGGGGATCCCCATAGGAATCCTGTGGGAATTCCCATGGGATATTCAAATATGGTTTCATTAGGCCATCCTTAATTAATATAGGCTTTACTATTGATACGAATCTGCTTTAGTAACTAAATTGTTTTTTATGTATACGTATGTATATTATACTCCCCTATGGGATCCTTATGGGGATCCCCATGGGAATTCCCATGGGGATTCCCACAGGATTCCTATGGGGATTCCCACAGGATTCCTATGGGGATTCCCACAGGATTCCTATGGGGATTCCCACAGGATTCCTATGGGGATTCCCACAGGATTCCTATGGGGATTCCTATGGGGATTCCCACAGGATTCCTATGGGGATTCCCACAGGATTCCTATGGGGATTCCCACAGGATTCCTATGGGAATGGGATGGGAATGGGAATGGAAATTCCATTCCCACGGCAACCGTGCTATGCACTGAGGATATTGACCAAAGTGCTCTCAGATCCTTTCTAGCATGTAGGCTTGTTCCACTTGACAAGAACCCAGGAGTGCGCCCCGTCGGAATATGTGAGGTAGCACGTCGAATAATCAGCAAGGCCATTCTTAAAGTTATCGAGAAAGATATATAGGAAATAGCCGGAACATTACAACTCTGCGCAGGTCAACCAGCAGGATTTGAAGCTGCAATTCACAGCATGCGCCAAACATACGAGGATGAACGAAGCGATGCTCTACTTTTAGTTGACGCATCGATCGCGTTTAACCAACTAAATAGACGTGCTGCCTTATATAACACAAGAATATTATGCCCTACACTAGCACAAGTACTACAAAATATCTATGGCAGCCCAGCAGAGCTATACACAGGTGGGGAAACATTATACTCGAGGGAAGGCACGACGCAGGGCGACCCCCTCGCAATGCCAATGTATGCCATTGGTACACTTCCCCTAATTCGCAAACTGAAACGCGCTCAGGCAAAACAAGTTTGGTATGCAGATGATGCCACCTGCGGAGGCCGGCTACAGCGAGTCAAGGCATGGTGGGACCAGTTAAATAAAGCTGGCCCTGCATTTGGATACCTGCCAAACTCGAGCAAGACATGGCTTGTCGTATAAGAAACGAAGAAAGCTGAAGCCGAAGCAATTTTCATGGGACCGGGATCAACATCACCTGTCAAGGAAGAAAACTACTCGGTTCCGCAGTAGCAACAGAAGCTTTTGTGCGATCTTACGTGGAAAACAAAATTGACGCGTTCAGATTAGAACTCTCTAAAATAGCCGAGATAGCCAAAACACAACCTCAATCAGCATACGCTGCCCTTACGCATGGACTATCTGCGAAATGGCTGTTCATTAGTAGGACCACACCGAGCATAGCAGACTTATTCGCTCCGCTGGAGCTAACCATCCAAGAGCAGCTGATACCAAAAGTGACGGGGAGGGATATAGTGAACCACCAGGAGCGTGAGATTATCGCTACCCTATACGCCTAGGAGGACTAGGCCTAAATTTTCCTACACTGACCTCAGATCTGGAATATAAAAACTCGCGCCTAATATCTTTCCCATTAACTGAAAAAATTATCGCACAGGAGGAGAACTATACAGAAATCCGGAATGAAGTTCGCAACGCACAACTGGAGATGCATAAGACGAAACGCTTAGCCGCCAAGACAGCATCACTAGAGTTGAAATCTCGGCTGAATGAAAAAGAAGAGCGAATGCTAGAACTCGCATCTGAAAAGGGCGCCTCAAACTGGTTAACGACAATTCCCTTGGAACGCTACAATTTCGACTTGCATAAAGGTGCTTTCCGAGATGCCCTAAGCTTAAGATATGGATGGAAACATAAACACCTACCGTCCCTTTGCGCATGTAACCATCCGTTCTCAGTGGATCACGCTTTCTCCTGCCCGATAGGCGGGTACCCAATAATCCGCCACAATGAGTTAAGAAACCTCACCGCGGATCTCTTACGTAAAGCAGGATGTAGGGATGTAACAACAGAACATGTACTACAAGACCTTGAAGGAGAGAGAATGGCCTACAGCACAGCCAACACTCAAGACGGAGCACGACTCGACGTTCGTGCAGCCGGCTTCTGGGGTGGACAGTTTGAACGAGCATTTTTTGATGTAAGGGTTTTCAACCCATACGCTCCGAAAAACAGCACCACCCAGATGCGCCAGGTATACGCGTCACACGAAAATGAGAAAAATCGGCAATACCATCAAAGAGTAATAGAAGTGGAAAGAGACTCTTTCACACCGCTTATTTTCTCTGCTACTGGCGGCATGAGCAGAACAACAACAATTGTGTATAGTCGTCTTGCGGGGATGATCGCGGAAAAGCTAGATCAATCCTACTCCATCACCATGAGTTGGATAAGGACCCAACTATCTTTCTCCCTAATACGCTCAGCGGTCATGTGCTTGCGAGGCAGCCGCACAAGAAGAAGAACAACCCCGGAACAACCAACAGATCTAATCACGGCTGAGAGCAGATGTGGGGTCTGCTAGATAACTACTGCACATTACTACACTACACTTTCACAGTACACTTTCACAACACTTCATAATTTTACTATTACTTCTTATTAGCACTGTTATTTTAGTAATGCACTTAATTAAACACCAAACTGAAAAAAAAAATTATAATTGCTTGTAATAATACTTTATGTACTACATGTTAGTTAGATATTTTATGACTAAAGGCTAAATTCTTTAATAGTCCATGTTCAATAAATAGTCCATCTGGGTCCATTTGCACAACGGTGGGTTATTAGAGAGAGCATACTCTACTTGTACAATTGATATACTTGTAATATGGGCCGAACATGAGTGAGTGACAAGTAGTTTCATTTTGATTTGTGGAATTCTGCGGATATGTTTCAAAATGTGAGATGTGTTTCTTGACAAGTTCCGATGCTTCGGCAAAAATGAATTCACATATTCCAGAACAGAAACGGTACAACTCCGAATATATTAAGTTTCGAGGACATATATGTATTATCAATGGATAGGAAATCGCCAATTCTGAATCTTATGGTACATAAGGCTTCTTTGTAAGTAGATGAGGCGGCGTCCCGGGGAGTTATAAAAATCTACAATTTTGAAAATCGGGAACATTTCTGGATTATACAGTGTTAGAAAAAATTACATAACTCGCAGACCCATGGACTTACAAAGATGCTTATGTACCAAAAGATTTAGAACTTGCGACTTCCTATCTATCGATAATAACTTCTTTCTTCAAACCAACGGTGGATTCCTGGGGGCATGGGGAGGCAACTGCCCCCCCCCCCCACCAGTTTTTTAACATTAGAATAACTGAAATTAATTAGTAAACAAGAGAGATTTATAATTAATTTTTATTGGCTAATGGTGACAAATATAAACGTACAATAAAGAATCAGAAAATATCGAATTGTTGAGATATACCCAACGAATAGTATATAGTAGTTTTAGTATGTGTCTTTGTAGTATTCTATAATGGGATCAAAAAGTAGCTCTGATAAGTTCAATTTTGCCCCCCCCCTCAGAATTCTTGAAAGAATCCGCCACTGCCTCAAACCCAATAAATACCGGGTTGTACCAGGTTTCATCTAGCCCTAAGAGATCCGCGCACCCTAGGTGATGTTGATTTTACAATCGCGCACTCAACTTTACCAAAAGCAGACCGAAATTAGTGATAAAAATACTCCGGGTGCTCACTGCGCAGTGCGCACCCATATTAACTCCGATTTCACGCACCCTTCCAGCATTTCCTTAAAATTACGCACCCCTGGGTGTGCGCCGCGCTCCCAGATGAAAGCCTTTTTTACCATATTCGTATATATCCATACAAATGAACCTCTATAAGCGGGGAAGTGGGGAATGGGGGACCATAAATTTCAAGGAGTTTTTATCTGCATACAAAACAACCTCCATAAATGGGGGGAATGGACAAATCCTAACATGATTCTTATAAAATAATACAATATTTCCAATAAATCGACTCTAAAGTTCTACAGAAAAAATATTTTCGATTGATCTACTCTGATGTTTTTAGAAGAAATCACCTAGTGTAGATCAGCAGTTAACTAAATTGTCATAATATACAAATAATAACTATAACGTGCATTAATGTGTGTGTTATATGAATACTTTGTATAATATAGCATATATAATGTTTTTCCAATTGAATTTTATAACCGGGGAATGGGGGGCAATTGAAATTTTCCCCGTCCCATGCTCCCCACTTATAGAGGTTCCACTGTACTATATTGTTATGGCTTAATTGTATAAATTGTCCTAACAAATGTAAATTCAGGATATGTTTCGTAACTAGAAACCGCATTCTCTCTTTATAGGTTATTGACTTGAAGTAAATGCCGACACATTTTGACTATCTCTTTAAAATTACAGTGGTGGGATGTACTCATGTCGGAAAATCAAGCATCTCCAAAATATTTTGTGAAAGGGAAATTGAAGATAGTTACAACCAAACAATTGGCCTAGACATATTACCTCGTGTCATTCAACTAGATGGACTTGATATAATAATGCAATGCTGGGATACAGGAGGGATGGAGATTTATCCTCCTATTCAGGATTTATACTACCGTGTTGCAGCTGGGATTATTATCGTTTTTGACGTTACTTCAATCAGTTCTTTCAGTAAGAATATTCAATTCTTGAATTTGTACTGTCAGGCCCAGAATACTAAAAAGTAAATGTGCTCATAAAATAATTGAATTTATGGGATATCGTACTACAAAATAAGTAGAAATTTGTAATACATATCGCTAATAGTAACTTCCTTTCTAATTGTATGGAATTTCTGCAATATTCCTACTAATTCCGACTTTCTGATATACATATATATATATATATATATATATACGAGCCCTTCGGTCTCGGTTGCTTTGCGATGGATCGGTGCTACGTACCTCAAGTTAACGGCCGCTATGTGTCCTTACTCCTCACAATTGCTATCATGGAAAAAATGGTAGTGGATGTTATATAAAACCCTTTCTACCATTTTCCATAGTTTTAACTTGTTTACCAATAATACCCGTCAGTAGCTAACTTCTAGGTTGAAATTGAATCTTCATTAATTTGTTTATTTATTTGTGTAAACAACAACAACAAATATTATTATTATAAATTTCTAATCCCGAAATTCGTGTTCAGCATACTTGTTTACCTATAATATAATACCCGTTGAAAGACAACTTTTAGTTTGATTTTGAATTTTAATTAATTTGTTTACCTATTTTGTGTAAACAACAATAACAAATATTCATATTAGAAATTTATGAACGCGAAATTCGTGTTAAAAAAACTTGTTTACCTATAATACCTGTTGAAAGCAAACTTCTAGGTTGAATTTGAATTTTCATTAATTTGTTTACTTATTTGTGTCAACAACAACAAAAAATATTCATACATAATATAAATTTTTAAATACGAATTTCGTGATCAGCATACTTGTTTACCTATTATAACATTTGGAAGTTAGTTTCTATCAAAATTATAAATGCGGTTTCTATTCCCCCATCACTTTAATACAATCCGGACAAACACACAAACAAACAAACAACAAAAGTTTTTGTTTTGTCCTAATATCCCAAAAGTGTCCTAAAGCCCGTGTTTTGCCTAAGCAAAACTGAAGCGTGCGTTATGGTTAATTTGCCGAGTAAAGACACTTTTGCTGGATAATAACAATAAAACACACTTAAAGGAACTTAGCTGGATAATCGGACAGTTTTTATATAGTAGTATATATATATACGTATATATATTAAAAAACCATATTTATTGCAATTGGGCCAATTACAGTTATCCCGATATTTACAATGCTGTATGATCATATTGTATATATGTTATGTCGATTTTGTCAAATGTTGATATTACAAAATCGACATGTCGATTTTACAAAATCAACATGAATCAACGGAACTAAAACAAGTGTTCGACTTTGGCTATATAACTCGGATAAGCCAATGTTTTATTGCATTTTGTTCAGAATTCGCTTCATCCAAGTATATACCGACTTGTATGAAGAATTTTTTTACCAAAATGAAATTTTTACTAGAATTAAAAAATATTTCAGGGTGATTTTGCAAAATCAACCAATAAAATATGTCGATTTTATATAATCAACATTTTTTATCAGTTGATTTTGTAAAATCGACATTTTAATTAGTTGATTTTGTAAAATCGACATTTCAGAATGTCGATTTTACAAAATCAATTATTCAAAAATGTCGATTTTATAAAATCAACTATTTTACAAATTAAACTTAAGTTTGTATGTTGATTTTGTAAAATCGACTATTTGACAAAATCGACATAACATATACACTCCAAAATAGTAGCTTGACGATTATTCAGGATAGGCGATTGTTAACCTTCAAGGGGCTATTATTTAGTTGACCTTTTTTCTATTATAGAAAATATAGTTACACACCATTAAATTATTAACAAAATCCTCTCATGTTCTTGTGTTAGTTTTATGATTATCTATTCCGGATTTTCTATTGTGTAGTTATTTAGTATTTATTCGCGATTATTACTTTAAACCCCTCATAATTGGTATAAAACCCCCATGAAAAACTATATTGATTAGCATTCATACCTTCTGTATTTATATATAATCTATTTTCTACCTAGAGAACGTATTATATTATTATATAACGAAGGCAAAAAGACTTACTAATAAAGAAGAAAATATTAAAATAATATTAATAGGAAATAAATGTGATTTGATTGAACAACGAGAAGTATCGTATGGAACGGCGAGAGAATTCGCAGATTCGTATAATATAACTTACTATGAAGTTAGTTGTAAATCCTCTGAACAAGTTGATTATGCATTTGTCTCGCTGGCTAGTATGATCCTCAAAAATCAAATGCAAAAACAGACAGAATTGGTATCTCCAGAACAAAATAATACAAGTCGTGTTTCAAGAAAAATGTTTTCTAAATGCAGTGTTATGTAACTTTTAAAATAAAATTTGTAGTAAATAATTATTAATATTTTCTCTATAAATTTAGATTATTTACTCTTGACTGGGGTTGAGTTCGAAATGCTACATTCACAGAGGTGGTAGAAATTAGTGTTGTAAATTCGAAAATTTCCTAGGAAATTTCCAAAAAATTCTCAAATTTCCGAAAAATTATTATATATATACCTAGCTAAAATTTTAGCAATTTCAAATAAAGTTCCTAAGCATAATTTGAAATATGTAATCTTTCCAGAAATTTCGGAAATTTCCATGGAAACAAATTTTTTGGAAATTTTACAACATTAGTAGAAATGCTGTTTACAGCATCTTATTTGCTGTTAATTAACAGCTGGCTACAGTATCTGTAATCTCTCTCCTACAGTAGCGGATTTAGGGGGGGGGCACGTGCCCCCAACTTGAAAAAAGATTGCCAATAAACTCCGCTTAATAGACCCACCGGTTAATAAATTACTCCGCTTAATCGGGTCAAAGTAACCTGGTCCCGAGGTGACTCTATTAAGCGGAGTCGACTGTATGTACAAAATTAGGTTCCCCCGGGCGCTGCATTAGTTCTGTAAGATAATTTAATCCACCGTATACACGATAGGTAACAGAATTAACTAACTAGAATGTAATATATTATATATGTATACCGTATATAATCTCAATACGGCCTATTTTAGATTTCCCGCCACTCTATTAATAATTTCCGAATTACTGAGTACATTACATCTCTTCCCCTCTTAAGACTCTAGTGTAACTCATAATCTTGGAGATATCTAGGAGTCCTTCGAATCCGTCCAGATCTCCTAGGTATACGTATCACTATTTTTCTCATAATATGGTGAATTTCGCTCTTCTTGCAAACTACTTGTCTCAAGTAATTTTTCCTGAAAGAAAATAGCGAATCTTGAGAAAAGTCTCTTTTGTAGCGTGACCTCAATCTATTTACATGGACGATTCGAACTCTACCATCACTATGTAGAATCGTAACATTTACTGGGCCCAATATCTCTTTCACACACCAACCAGCTTCCCACTTAGGATCCAGTTTTCCTTCACGTGGTACATTTAACCATACTTCGTCACCTGCCGTGATGTGCTCCGTTACTATTAACAGAGTAACGGTAACGGTCATCGCCGAGATGGACTAAATTGCGTCTATTCAGTCCGTTCGTGAACCTTTCATTCCCTGCTAGTTACCGTTATCTTTAATCAGTTACTCTTACCATTAACACAGTAACCATTAACACAGTAACCATTACTACGTTAAACTTATTCCATTGCCATTACAACGTTATTTTAAATCAGTTACCGTTACATTAAAGTAACTGTACTGAATAAAGGTAAACGGATAAACTTAACAAAAGTAACGGAGTAACGATAACGGAAGAAATAAAGTAACGATAACGGAGTAACGGAAGATTTAGTAACGGAGCACATCACTGGTCACCAGAGTGGTTTAAACTCTATAGTTTCTCTTGCAGTTAATTCATACCAATATTCTGATTCCTTGCCGCTTCTGACTAATTTTATACATCTACTCAGCTTGTCCCCATATCCCCATTCTTCTTTTCATGACTGTCGCTACCTACATACCCCAGTAGGCACTCCTGTAGAGTATACAAGTACAGTCTATCTCGGTACACGATCTGTACTCTGTACTTGTAACAGACGTATTATAGGCATCATAGGCGTAAGCTCCGGTAGGGCTGGCAGGGCCATGGCCCTACCAATAATTTTCTTTTCTCCATAGATGCTAATTAGCACAAATATGCCAAGATGGCCCTACCAATCCTAACATTCAGCCTATAAGGGCCCTACCAATCTCCAAAACAAGTCTACACCCCTGGGCATAAAGGATTAATGCTAATTAATGTTCCCACTGTTCCTCTCTGTCCACATAGGAACGCAACATATCTAGAATAACTCGATTTGAACGTTCAACCATCCCATATCCCTGAGGATGATAAGGAGAAGTATGGGTTTTTGTATGCCAAAGGATTTACACAAACTAGAAACATGGTTACTTTCAAAATTTCTTCCTTGATCGCTATGTAACTCTTTCGGTACCCCCATACAGCAAAACAAAATGGTTAAAACATCGACGATTCTATCCGATTTTTGATCAGGCATAGGTAAAGCTTCCAACCATTTTGTAAAATAATCTTGGACGACTAAGATATATTTATTTCCTTTCGAATTTATCGGAACTTCCATAACATACATGGCAATCCTATCCCAAACTGTGCCAATTGGAAAGTTAACCAATGGGGCTATTGGTAGGCTTTCCGTGGAAATGGATGTCCATGGAGATATCCGTGGATGGATATCGAGTTTTTGTCATATCCATGGATATTGTGGATATCCATTTCAAAATTTAATTCGAAAAATATTCAAACCAGGGTTCTAAAAAATGAGTGTGAAAATTAAGTAGCCTTAGTTTCTTTGTTCTACCCTCAATTGGTTTACTCGCCTTTATTTTACTTGACTTAATTTTTACAAGCCTAATTTAATCTAATAAAATTATTTACTAGCTTTACTGTTCTAAAAGAAGGTGATTTTGACCTTTATTCACGTCAAAAAGGTCAAAATAGAAACCGAATCGAATTTTTCTTTCACATTGGGAAAACTTGCATGTCAAAGTATATTTGGGAATGCTAATACAAGAAATGTGGATTTTTATTACTGATTTTTAATATGGCTTTTTCGTTTATCTTACTTACTATACTTTAGCTCATTAATTAACCTTAACCATAGAAGAGACAATGAAATTCCTAAAAATTAGTCGCGAGGGACTCTTTTTATCGAACCCAATATCTAGGAGAAGCCATGAATAATGACCCAGAAATAGATGGTTTGAGGCTGATAGCGATATTGACGAACTTTGATTATATAGTACAACACTCAGTTTATAAATATACATAAATTATAGAACCTAAATCTTCTGGATATTTTGTTGATATTAGCTGTTAGAAATCTATCAATATCCAATGGATATCCACAAAAAATGGGCTGGATATGGATATGGATGCGATTTTTCATCTCCACGGCAAGCCTGGATTTTGGTCGCATAGTCTGTTTGGCCGAGAGACCGAGAGACCGAGAGACCGAGAGACCGAGAGACCAAATTTCCATGTAATTTTGGTACCGGTACAATTTTATGGGCTCAATTTTCCAGTGACAGGCTTATTCATTAAGATTTTTGGTCCCAATATGGAGAAAGATCGCCTAGGCTGTTATTCTAGTAAATACGGCGACTAAATAAACACAAGCCTCAGAGGGACCAATTTTCCACAAAAGGACCAAAATTTCCTTGACAATACAACATTTTTTACGTACCATGAAATAAAGTATGTAACAGGCTTCAAATAGTCTTGTAATGTTTCTGGCGAATGAAGTTTCTAAATTCGAAAATTACTTACTCTCACCGTGGCCACGAGTGGGGGGGGGGGGATAATTCCAACCTGTTGAAATTATGGGGGGGGATGAATCTCCCCCATCCCCCCCGCTTCCAATCGACCTGTTGGAGTTTAAAGGACAGTTCCAACGAACATGACCAAATTTCTGACAACCATAATATATAATCTCTGAGCTCCTGCATAGCCATATGTGACTCCCATGCGTTGACATTTGTAACACCTAATTGGTATAGCCTGATTAAAACCTTTATGTTAAACCACCACTATTTCTTCTCTCCTTTCATCCTTCTGATAGCTGATCTTCTAAACTTGTTACAGTACATCCTCGCTAGTCGCTAATCCGAACAGTAGAGCTTTTTCAATAAAAAAAATTGTCAATTGTCTCCTTAGTTTCATAATACACGTATACGTATATTGAATAAACTTTTATACGGTATACGTAATGACTATTATGTATATTCTACGAAATCAGTATGTATGTAATTTATTTATGTGTATACCTGTTCGGATTAGTGAGGATTTATATCTACTCCCGTTCGGATTAGCGAGGCGTATCATATTAGTTGGTGGTTATTATAAAACATTCTTTGCATGCGTACACGATTGATATTTTGTTAGGCTTATCTGCTAATATACTGAAGTTTATTCTTTAAATTTACAAATGGCGACATCGACACCAATCACTAAACGCTCGCATAAACTCTTACTATAGATGAAAAGTTGAAGGTTCTAGACGAGTTAGATAAAAAACATCATACACCAATACTTACTTAGCAAATAGGGAATAGGAAGATCAACAATTACTTCGATAAAGAATCAGGGTGATATACTGCGGGAATACAAGAGGAAAATGACAGAAATGGGATTCAGGAGATCTGCTAAGATATTGAAAATGGGAGGTGATGAGGAATTGGAAAAGGCTGTTTATTTATGGTTCCTACAGAAACGGGAAGATGGGATTCCGATTACTGGCCCAATTTTGCAAACAAAAGCTCGCGATCTATTTCAAAAATTCACGATACACCTAATGTATCAACTACAAGAGTATTCACAGCATCAACTGTTGGGTGTGGAGGTTTTTCAAACGCCATATAATATTAGAGAAGTATCTCTACAAGGGAAGAAATTGTCTGCCGATAAGCCAGCTTCTGCTAACTTTGTAACTGAGTTTAGAGCATTTGTTAAGCAAAAGGATTATAACCTTGACAAATCTTTAACTGAAACCGGTCTGTATTACAAACTTACCACAAAAATCTCTCGTTGCGGATTTTAAGAGATCGGCTGATGGAAGAAAGTCCCAAAAAGAATGAGTTACAATTACTGCATGCTCAAACGCTTTTTCGGGAAGAATTAAATTACCATTGGTATTAATAGGAAAACCAAAAAGTCCACGTTGTTTTAAAGGGATAAATTAAGAATCATTACCAGTAGTATATTTCAATCAAAAGAATGCTTGGATTAATACCACAATATTTACAGAATGGTATCATCAACACTTTGTACCTCACATCATAATTAAGTTGAATGAATTAGGCTTGGATTCTAAAGCAGTTCTGCTATTGTCAATTGCTCCGCACACCCAAGCGAACAAGACCTAATTTCTAATTATAAAAAGGTAATAACCAAGTTTCTTCCACCGAACGTCACTTCGTTAATTCAACCAATGGATCAAGGTTTACTAGTATCGATAAAACGTGTATATATCGTCGGAAAATTCTAGAAGAATTTGTCCTCTATGATAATCACAGTACAGGTACTTCCATCATTACATTTCTCCAAGGAATTAGTTTGTTAAGATATTATCCATATTTTCACTAACAGCCGGGCGAACGGGTGTTATTATGCTGTCGCTGGTTTGATATATCATCAATAATTTGACCTTCTTTAGTGCTTCACCAACGCAAGTAATGTCTTGCGATATACGAACAGACCTACTAAGATTTTCTGGTATCCCTGATAAGAAACGATGTAATAATAACTGTTCGCGAGAGTCCTCTTCCATCCCTGGAACTGCTTTACGTAAGAATTGCTTGACCGAGTAATGGAACTCTCAGGTGATTCACCAGGTAGCATTTTCCTAGTTTCGAATTCATGCAATGCTATGAAGCGAGCCTCAGTTGGCTGAAAAGCTCTAACTAAGGCCTGCTTTACATTCTCGTAAACTTTTCTATCCACTTTAGGAATATCTAGATTCTAGATATAACGTCAAAGCTTCTTTCTCTTTTAACAATGTAGGTATTCTTAATGCTTTTGCCTCGTCATTCCAACCATTAGCAGATGCACAAATGTCATATCTTAACAACCATTCCTCAATATCGCTGCAGGCAAACATCTTAGGCAGGTTAACATAACGTTCGGTCATTGTCTCTGCTACCAATTTGTAAGATAATTTATCAAACAGTATACACGATCGGTAACAGAATTAACTAACTAGAAAGTCTAGAATGCAACATCTATACTATTAAAACTTAAAAGACAAGGCTGGGTGTATATATATAGTAGATGTCGGATATAAGCACACCGGAAGTGGCGAGGCCAGGGGGGGGCTTTGGGGGCTAAGCTCCACCAAATCCGAAATTTAGCCCCCCCAAATTTTATAAAGTTAGCCCCCTAATTACTGATGGTGTTTACGTATAAAATAGTACAACATTGCTAAATTTAATTTGATAATTTCTGAAATTAATATTTTAGATATCAATGTTCTCATATACTTTAGTATTGTTTCTTTAATTAATTCTTTAGACCTGGGGTCTCCAAACTTCGGGCTGCAGGAGCAAAATATGCAGGCCCGCCAAATAATATTGGAGGCTATTGAAATATTTAGTTATGCGTCCAATTGCATTTTTGTTCCATACTGACCTATTTGAATGGTGATGATAATGTTTCGAGTGTTTCAAATTTACAATTAGAAATTGACAAATTAGTTAGCTACAAATAGAAGCAGATCTAAAATTTGAAATATATCAGTCGAGGGAATTTTTTCTAGGGACTATGATCTTGCGGCCCTCAATCATGTTTTAATACACTAATGAAAACGGTTGGAGAGCCCTGCTTTAGACCAAATAATTCATATATAATTAGTCAATATTCCTTTGTAATCAGGTTGTCAATCCAATCCAACCGATATCGTGGGTTGCACAATAGACGCTGCACCTGAAAATCCAATTGATATTGACCATCGATAATCGCAATCGATTTGATAAGGTTTCTCTATCGATTTTTCTTGTGTTTTTCTCGATTTTTTCTAAGTTATTTAGGTCGGTTGATCATAATATTTACATTTTGTTAGCTTATTACGTAGTTATATATTATTTTAGTTGAAATTCTAATCGATTCTTTATTAGTCACATCAGAGCCACCACTATTTATGCATTTCAGCAGTATCTAGATACTATTCGCATTTGAACATACCCTTGGATTAAAGAATCGAAATATCGAAAATTCTGATGTTGATTTAAATAAATAATGAAAAAGGGTATACCATAGCATTCTATACACAAGGCAATGGTGCTCATTGATGGACTTGGACCAGGGATTGGTTAGGTCAGATACTTTGGTTTTAGTTCTAAATCCCAATACAGCTCTAAATTAATGTAGACTATCAATGTGAAGGGAAATAATTGATAATCCACCACCCTTATAGGAAAATTACGAATTGTAAGGATATATTTTTTATTTAATGTATTTTATATATATAAATATACGAATCATAACATAAAATAAGTATAAAAGCAACACTCAAAGATATTACTTTACTGTGAAGGTAAATTAATAGAATAGTGATCTGAGTTCTATAGGAAGAGCAGTTCAGTAGTAGTACATCTATGACGACAGGGGGAGGGAATGTGGTTACGATGTGTCCTGAATGAGCGGCTTGATTGTAGGTGTTAGTGGAGCTCCTCGTGACCCTCGTCTAAATGATAGTAATGTAGGGAATACAGTCAAATGATGATAGTAGATGCGCACTGGTATATCGGCATGTCAGGAAGCTATCTATAAGATTAGAAGAATTATGTACTGAATTTCTTAAGTTTGATATTATCTCGACCAACAACTATTGAATTAAAGTTTCTAACCTTCTTCGATAAAATCAATTAGCTACAGTAGTATTTAAAAAATTTAGAATTTCCCATTTTGGAATCATATAAACACACCATTGCCTCCATATTTCACTATACTTTTCTTCTACAATAATAAGTGACAACTGAACCAAATTCCGACGGCAGGATCCCTCGTAAAATAGTTTACTTAATTGTGAATGGTTATCGATTTTCAAAAATATTTCATACATTATGGTGAGAGATTGGTAGATAATTTCAGATGGATACTTAAGTGAGCCTCTATCAAGGAATTCGATCATTGAAAATCCCGTGTCGTTAAAAACTTTAATATCTTTGGGAGATGTTAAAATATCTTTGCAGTCTCGACATTCTTTAGAATTTTTAAGGTACGAAAAGATTGCATACCCAGCCACGTAATTTAGGCATTCATTTTGCGAATTATCAAATAGAAGGTTAGCAATGTTAAGTATTTCACTTGTAACATACTCAAAATCAAACTCTGGGTGCATTTCTCATCGTCATCCTGTGTAAAAATTTTCAAATATTCTTTAAGAGATATTTTATCAGACTGTTGATTTATGTTAAAAAATTTGAGGAGATTAGATAATTGAAGTCGACGTTCACTCTCCAAAATTTGACAGTAAGATATATTATAGTTTGAATCAGACATTTGACGATATAGCCCGAAATGATGTTCTAATGGGTCATTTTGTATTCGATACGTCAGCAAATATCAATACCGCATTCAAGGATCAATCTTTGTACTAAGAGAGGGAGGGCAATACAAGTACTATGTCTAAAACTAGTGAATGTTTGTGGTGTAAGCTTCCCTCTAGACGTGGGAAGTAATTTCCAACAATCCAGCCATTTAACTACATTGTCCAAAAAGGATAATCTCGGATCGTTCAAGCGAAGCGGAGCAAAATTGGGATTGTTGAGGCGAATATCTTTTCCGACCCAATTAACATTGAAAATGTTCCAGATTTTATTTATCAAATGTATGAATTTGACGATATGGCGATTTTCATTTGTTGTATTCTCATTATAGAAACTGGAGATCCCCGCTGCTGTTGATTCATGAAAGATCTTAAGAGCTAAGTTTACATTTTGTCGCTCTAAATGAGATGGCCGACATGCTTTTGATGTTAGTTTTGGGGCTCCTTAATTATGGAAAATTTGTCAGCTTTAAATAAGGTTCTGAGGTCGTCAAATGCTGCAAAGCATATTGGAGGGTATTTTGACGGGGATGCGGAATAAGTTCGAAAGTTGAAGTAGGAATTAATCCGAAAAATGAAGTAGGAATAAGTTCGAATATATCTCTGAAGTAGGAATAAGTTCGAAAGGCCTGCAAGTAGGAATAAGTTCGAAAACTGATGAAGTAGGAATAAGATCGAAAGGCTTCCAAGTATGAAAAGTTCGAAAACCAATAAATTGTTCTGAAGTCGGTTTTTTGGTGTTTTATCATAACACTTGCATTTGCATTCATTAATAAGTCATCTATTATTGTTTAACACTTTGCAATTATATATATATACCAAGGTTGCAACCGAATAGTTAGCCGAATAGTTGCTTCCTGATTAGCTAAGAATCGGTTGCTTACTGAAACCCATTACTATTTGTCATTTGGACCGCATATATATCCTTGTCTACAAATACAAGTATTTGCTTCACCTGATAATGATATTTTGTTGAATATATGTTAGTATTCGGTTGACAAATTGTACTATTCGGTCAACCGAATAATACTATTTGGTCAACCGAATACTAATATTAGATCAGCAAAATATTATCTTCAGGTAAACCAAATGCTTTTATTTGATGAGCTAAATAGATTAGCGTTCATAAAAAACCAATAAACCTGAATTTGGGTAAGCGACCGATTCTTAGCTATTCGGAAAGCAACTATTCGGTCAACTATTCGGTTGCAACCTTGATATATACTAGTTAATTTGTAATTTTGCAATCAGTTTAGAATGGAATATTCAATCATTGAAGGAAAACGGTTAAATTATTTGAACTACCTATCAGATGGATATAGGTATACCAAAAATCGCGAATCAAATGGTAATATCTACCTCCGATGCACTCTTGCAAAGCAATGTAATTGTCTTGGATTGGCGAAAATTACTGCCATAAGGTCTCTATTAGAGGTTACAAAACCGCATAACCATTCTCGTTCTGAATACATGTCAGATAGTATTGTCCTAGCAAATAGAATAAAACGTACACCAGAATCATCTACAGATGGTTTAAGAGAAATCTTCAACAACGAATGTCGCAATGCAGATGGAGCATCTTCTCTAACATTTAAGAAACTTGAAAGTTCGATGTGTAAAAGATGAAGGATAGAACTTCCTAAGCTGCCGATATCTCCAGAGGAGTTTATCGAACTCCTGATAGACTCCCCCTTCTCCAACAATCACAGACTTTTTATTAGAGATGGAAATGATACAGCAATATTTTCGCCACTAATCTTTTGATATCCAAACTCGTGGAACTAGATACTATCCATTTTGACGGGACTTTCAAGGTAGTACCTCATATTTTTACCAGCTTTTACCATTTTCATACAATATAAAGGACATGCTATACCAGCATTACATATATTAATGACAAGCAAAAACGAAAATTTGTATACAGCCGTATTATCATCTCTTCGTCAATATATTCCAGATTTTAAGCCATTAATGGCAATATGTGACTTTGAAAAAGCGCCGCGAAACTCTTTTATGAATATTTTTCCTCATATAACTCTTGTAGGTTGTTGGTTCCATTATACCAAGGCTTTAGAGATATTTTCGCCTTTCGATCTTATTCCTACTTCACAAATATAATCGAACTTATTCTTACTTAAAATTCGGACTTATTCCGGCGACCCATTTTGACTTAGTCAATACTCTCGGAACCAAAAGAATATTAGCAAACAGGTATAGAAACTTTAATGAGTAGATGGTATGATTACTGGTAGTGGAATATCATCGGTGCGAGTCTCAAAATCAGGATAAATAAAAGTTTTTCAAAGTCTTTTAAATTTAACCAGTTATTACGAATTGATTTCATAACGTGGACTATGCCAAAGAATAAATTAAGGATGCGCGTTGGGTTACATGGATGTACAACTCGCGGTTGCAATTTTTCGCGTCATATGAAAATAATTTAAATACACTGACATTTAAAGGATAATATCGGTACATATTGACTCAACAAATAAATCTCAACTCTCTATATCACCAATTGTTTTTGTAATAATTGGATATAAATCAGCCGCGGAGGAAGACCCTAACGGAATCAGACGAACAATGGTGGAAAACTTTTTCATAAGACTGGAAATCATCATTGAAAACACAGTTGTGGGTGGGTCGCTAGGGTTGTCGATGGCGCCCAAAACTTTACCTCCTTTATATGAAGCATCACTACGGATGTGAACTTAGTCCATTTGAAGTATCACATGGGCGTTCCCTATGGCTAAATTTGGAAGTTATTTCCTTTAGAATTTGAAAGTAATCACCTTCAATACCCAGAGTGTTTTTTATCCCAATCAAATTTCTCTCGTGAGGCAAGATTAAGCAATTGGATGATTGAATAAGTCGGTAACATGCAGGTAATATTCCATGAATTTTTAGTGAAAATATTTGAGTTAAAAACTTAAAATATTATACCGTCGACGACTTTTAGCATTTATCAAATTTCTCAGTTGCCCAACTAAAAAGTGGAATGAAATACTCAGAGATTCGCTACTGCAATGTAAATCATCTATGTAAGTGTGAAAATGTATCTACTTCATCGAGGATGGTCTCAACTTGGCGAGTGTCATTAATAAAAATTCGCGAGATCGGAATGGTGACGTTTTTATTATCAAATGCTTTGATGTACAAATCATCGTTAACTAATACAGATCGGTCGATGAAAGGTCCGGTTTCTAAAATAACGATTTTTATAAAAAATAAAGGGGTGTTTAATAAGAAATTTAACGCTTCCTTACATTACCTTAGTGTTAAGTGGTATGGCTATAATTTTTCTGTTAGTTATCCAGCCGTTTGGTAGGTCGATTAAATTTAGCTTAGAAAGAAGATCAGAATTGTAATTAACTAGGAACTTCTTCGTTATCAGTTATGCTCTTGGAGTATGCAGATTCCATCAGCAGTCGTTCTTTGTCATCTAGGCATAGTCTCTTTGGCTTGGAATTGAAATCAGAAAGATAGGAGGGACAGTTGGGGAAAATGCTGGGTACTGCTGTCTCTCTCTCTGGAAACTGTAACAGTATGAACCCCGTGATTGTAGGATATGGTCCTTTCGATGTCATCTTTGAAATGACGAATGCATACCTAAAGAAACTAATGTAATTATGGCAATCAATAAATGGAAATTATAGATACTTACCCTCATCTGCTTGTTGGTTTCATAGTCCTTCCGTGGCCGTGGAATTGCCCTGAACCATTCTTCAAGTAACTTCGGGTCTCTTGAGAAATGAAAAGCGGAGGTAGACTCATCTTGGCTTTTATAATTAGACTTGCAGCCTGGGACAACCCAAGACATGCTATTAGAAGTTTCAAATGAATTGTACTGTTGGGGAACGTTTCTGATGAAGCTAAGTGTCGTGAAATGAATTTAACAATGATTTTAAAACTTTTTAACTAAGTAGTAAAATAATATATAAATATTATGGTTGGTTAAAAATTAGATAATCACAAGTTTTCGACATTCCTTCCTATGTACCATTTTTGGTGCAAATTGGTGTAGAATGAATTATAATGGTTAGTTAGGGTGTACAATGCTAAATGCCAGCAGTAATAAGCTTTACGCAAAATTTAATTTGACTGACCTAAGCAATCCCTGGTCCAAGTTCATCAATCAGCACCATTGCCTTATGTATAGAATGCTATGGGTATACACATTGTCTGAAACTGACAACCAAGTTGCAATAATGATTTGAGAAAAATGTTAGATCTTATTTTGTCAAACAATTTGGGTAAAAATATTACACCAATCGAGAAACAGAAATAAAATCGATCCTGGTCCATTGATTGAGTTCCAATCTATCTAAACTATGGGCAATCCAATCGATTCGAAAAATCAGCAATCGAGTATCGAAAATAATCTCGATTGGATTGGATTGGATTGGCAAGTAAAATGTAGTATAATACCGCTGTGGGATGGATCAAAAATTATTAGATTCTTTTGAGGTTCTCGTTGGACCTCTATTTTTTGTGTAATTGTCCAGGGGTTTAAGCCCCACAAAACAGTTTAGGCTGGCCAGTGGCGTATCCAGGATTTTCATAAGGGGGGTGCTAAGGGCCGAATTTAAGGGGGGTGCTATGGGTGTTGAAACTTAGGCCTGCACCGAAGCCCATCTGACTATTAATACAGCCGTGCTTGATCACCCAGCTAAGGGGGGTGCACTAGCACCCTGAGCACCCCCCCTGGATACGCCACTGCTGGCCTCGCCCCTGTTCAAGGTGCTATCCATCATTTGAAAAAGAAAGAAAGAAAGAAAAGAAAGGTTTAATTAGTAGCCCGTAGGCTAAATTTCTCTTACACATTATTATCGAAAATACTTATAAAAAACAAAAAACAAAAACCAGAAACAAATATCCCCCAAAAAATAAATCACTTTGCCAATTAACAGGCAGGAATCCTGATCCCCTGGAGCCTGGAGGGTTTACGCTGGAAAACCAGCTATCTATCTGCACCAGGATTTATCCCACAGATAGCACCTTGATCAGGAATCCTTCGACGGATTTCAATATGTATACAAAAATAAATAAAAGTAAAAATATATAAATAAAATAAAAATAAATAAAAATAAAACAAAACAAAACAAAACAAAAAGTTACATGACACAAACAACACGAATACACTGCTACAACGAGTTCATCGCACCTCCGAAACTTCCGCTTAGTCTTCTTCAACTCCAGGTGTTTCGGATCTAAAGGGGAGACTCAGACCGAGGGGTTAATGGTGTTTTATTGATAGTTAAATAACCCATACGGGATCAAAGAATTTTTAAATCGGTTAGTCTTGACTTTGGGGAGCGGCAGTTTACGCTTATTTCGGAGGGAGTACCTGGTGTTAATAGGTTGCGGTTGAAGGTAATGCAATCTGCTTGAATTCAAACAGATTGTCGAGAAGAATCTTTTAGCTAATTTCTCCCTCCGAGCGGATGTCTTAATTAATTTGTATTTAGCGCAAGCCAACTCGTATGTCAGATTCGGTTCGATGATCTTCATCGACCTCCTCTGAATACTTTCGAGGTTAGCGGAATCGGCTGCGGTCAGAGAGTTATGCCAAACGGGGCAGGCATATTCAATAACCGGTCTTATTACAGCTGTGTAGAACATCAGCAGGTCTAGGCTGTCTAGCCCAGCCCTGCGAAGTTGCCTTAGGTGGTAGAGGCGTTTAGAGGCCTTGGAGTATATATAGTTGGTGTTATCGGCCCAGGTTAGCTTGTCATTAATAACGACACCTAACAATTTAAAGAAGACACTCGCTCTATCTCCATCCCCTGGATGGTTACAGGCGGGATAGCGGTTGGTTGTTTATGGAAACAGATGACCATGTCTTTCGTTTTTCTAATGTTGGGAACCATGTTGTTAGCAGAAGACCATGAGGTGGTAAGGTCCATGATGGATTGCATTGAGCTAACACTCCCCTTCCCAACCCTGACCGTTAACGTTGTGTCGTCCATGTACTTGTGAGTAGCACATGGAGGAGTCAGGTCATTAATCAAGATTACGAAGAGGAGCGGCCCAAGCCATGTTCCCTGTGGTATAGATCCCTTCAGATGGACCCAGTCAGAGAGCTCCTGACCTAGTCTCACCCTCTGGGACCTGTCGGAAAGGAAAGCCCCTATCCATCTGATGATGAATCCGGGTAATTCGTACATCTTACATTTGTTGATCAGCACTGTGTGGTCAACATGGTCAAAAGCCTTTCGGTAATCCAATAGGACTACGTGAGAGGCCATCCTTTCATCGGCAGCGACGAGCCAGTTATGAACCATGTCAACCAAAGCATGAGTGGTGGACAGGCCCTTCATACCTCCATATTGACGCACGTCTAACTTATCAACTATGATATCAAATATCCACCCACCTACAATGCTCTCTAATTGCTTAGATAGCACAGCAGTGAGCGAGATAGGTCTCAGATCTTCTTCTATCTTACGAGCGGGGGTAACTTTAGAAATGGGGATAACGGTGGCACATTTCCAGAGTGCTGGAACATACCCCTCTCTGATTGACGCATTAAATATGGCACAAATAGGAGGTGCCAAATTAATGGCATGGTCTCTGAGAATCCAATTAGGTATATCATCAGGGCCTATAGCCTTGTTGATTTTGATGGCATTTAGCAGCTTTAAAACTGTATCGGTGTTAATGATATACTTCACAGGGACTCTGCAGTTGGTAGGCAGAGTACCCATGTCAAGAGGGTTCAATTCAATACAAACTGATTCGAAAAACGAGTTGATCTCCTCAGCGAGCAAACTCATCTTTCCATCGCACAATGAATTTGCCATCGCGGCAAATTCATTGGTTGTCTTACCCAATCCCGTAATGGCTTTGGTATGCTTCCACCAGCGACGAGGATCACAGTTACGGAGTAACTGGATCCTCTGATGGTAGTATGTGGCTCTGATGGTTTTAGCCTCCCTAATTACTCTATTACGGAGGCTTCGGAAGAGTGTTATATTGCCAGACATAAATGCATACTGCCGCCGATTGATTAGGTAGCGGAAGTGATCAGTAACCCAAGGTTTATCGGTGGAATGGCGCCTAACCTGTTTGGTAGGGAGGTGTTGCCTAATGAGAGAAATCATTGAGTTCTGAAAGAATTCAAACCCCGACTGGCAAGTTGATTCAAGGTATAATGGAGTCCAGTCGAAGTTAGAAAGGCAATATGTTAGAGACTCCTTATCCCGCGGGCTATTCGCCCTCGTGACAAGGGCAATAACTTTGCCCTTCTCAAACTTAAAGGAGGAAGCTGGTTCTAAGATGACGGTGTTATGGTCGGAATGAGACGTAGGTGCGAGTACAACTGGCTCACAATACAAGGTACTCATATTAGTGAATATCTTGTCAAGTACTGCCCTACCGCGGGTTGGCCGTCGGACTACCTGCCTGAGCGGGTAATTCCTCAGGTGGGTGTCGTTAAGTTGGTTAAAATCGCCGATTAGCATAACGCCTGCGTGAGGGTGTTTTCTAAGGGTGTCATCAACGCCGGCCACAATATGATTAATGGTGGTATAATCACATGCATTGGGCGGAACGTAAATAACGACAATCAGAATATGTGAGAATTGGCGGGGCATACATTTGTCCCTAACCAAGACCCAGAGAGACTCAACATCATTACACTCCAAATAACCCAGTCTGTTATACGGAATATTTTCTCTAATGTAGGCTAGCACACCGCCGCCTTTCTTTTCCACTCTGTCCCTCCTCTCACAGGAGTATCCATCGATTGTAGTGATGGATGGAGGGACCGTGTCGGATAGCCATGTCTCAGTGACACCGGCTATATCGACACAGTGGAAATCAAGGAGGTGGGTAATTTCATCTAATTTATTCACCACGCTCCTAGAATTCAAATTCAGGATAGTGGGAAGATGCCAGTTGGTAGTAGGTATACAGACCAGGTTATGAGGTTCACTATAAGAAAATGAATTAACACGATTAAGCTTACGCTCAGATACATTCAGTCACGATGACGGGAATAGGTTTCTTCTTCCGTCTGCCTGCACGCTTCCGTCTGTAAGGGCGGGGCTGGAGTCTCAGGAATCCTCCGGGGTTGGGTGACGTATAGAAGGGTGTGGAGGCAGTGGCGGAATGAGTCTGTCGGAAAGGGAGAGTGTAGAAGGGAGTTAGGTGGCGTAAGGTGGCGTAAGGGGGCTGAGAGAGCGGTGGCGGAGCGCGGAGTTGAAAAGTCCTCGCTGAAGCAGTAACATCACAAAGAGCACAAACACGTAGACAATAACAGGGACATCTGGCAGCCAGTTAGGCGCGGATAAATAGCTAGGCTTTACTGTTTAGTTTTATTTGAAGAGTAGTAAAGTTTATTAGAAAGCCATGCACCGAAGCCCATCTGACTATTAATACAGCCGTGCTTGATCACCCAGCTAAGGGGGGTGCTCTAGCACCCTGAGCACCCCCCCTGGATACGCCACTGCTGGCCTAGCCCCTGTTCAAGGTGCTATCCATCATTCGTTGGAATGTAGCTTGGGAGTTGACTAGACCAAAGGGCATCACTGTCATCTCATAAAGCCCTCTCGGGATGTTGAACGCGGTCTTTTCCATGTCATTATCTATAACTGGTACGCACCAATTTGCAGAGGAGATATCTATAACGGAGAAGTATTTGTAATCATGTAGCTTATCGAGGATAGACTGGATTTGCGGGATACTGTATGCATCCTTTTTTGTTACTTCATTGAGTTTTCGGTAGTCAATTGCAAAACGTTGCTTCCCATCCTTTTTGGAGACCAAAACTACATTACTAGACCATAGTGAGTTTGACGGTCTACATAGTCATTGTTCTAATAACTCGTCCAGTTGCCGGTTTATTTCTTCCTCCCATCTGGGCGGGAGTCTACGTTGTCGATTCTTCACCGGCTGGGATTCCCCAGTATCAATCGCATGTTTACACACATTTGTCCGTCCTGGTCTCTCGTCGAAAATCGAATCATATTCTTCAACTAACCAGGAAAGTTTTCCCCATTGATTGGGCGTGAGTTTTGGATCAATGACTGGTTTACTTGTGCTTGTCGCTCGCTCTATGCTCAATACCTGTTTTGCTGTCTTTGCCCTTTTTAGGGGATCACCTCCGGTAGCTTTGGCAAAGATTGGTATTTTCGCATTCCCAAGCCAGACTGTACCCCTAGACCAGTCAAACGTTACACAACCAAAAAGCTGCATAAACTGCCCTCCCAGCAACAGTGCTTGTCCATCCCCTTCCAGTACTTGAATCCTTGACACCTTTGAACTCTCATTAGAAATCTTGATAGGGGCGTCCACATACCCTACTACTCGTACATGCATATTGCACACTCCGAACACCTGACCCCTTGACGGCATTAACTTGTGTCCCAATTTTAGTTCTCGCATGGTACCGACGTCCATTACGTTCACTTTAGCTCCTATATCGAGAAGAGCTCGAGTTGTTATTCCATTAACCTTAACAGAAACAGTTGCAGATCGTTCGTCCCAATTTTCTTCGCCCTCCACACAGAATACCTGTTTCGAACCTTTATATTCCCCATTTTCATTGAATCTGCATTGATAGGCGTTGTGATCACGACGGCCGCATTTGCTACAGGTTCTATCAGGACAAAATCTCCACAGATGACCCACTTTACCACAGGTATAATTATCACTTGCTAGCTTGTTTAGAGCTGGCTCTTTGAAAGGTTGTTCCCGATCGTTGTCTACCTTGTGACCTTACTTGATAGACCTCTTCTTCGATTCCTTTCCGATCTTCGTCCTTGACTTGCGCAGGAGGACTATAATCTTCAACTGTCTTTATATCGGCAACAATATTAAGACGGGTTCCGTGTTCTAAACTCATGCCATTTTTTATAAGAGTAGCTTGAACTAGTGTAACAAATTCTCTAACTTCCTTTTCTGTACACTCCTCCTTCGTTTTGAGCCAGGCTTTGATCACTGACTGTGTTTCTTGTGGGAGTTCACCTACCAGAGCAGCACATGCTGCCCGTTTGCTCAACCCTGCCCGCATCGCTTGCTTTAACAATTGATCGAAAAATACTTCTATTCGGACGCCTCTCGCCCATTGGGTTTTCCTAAATAGCGACAAAGCTTCAAATTCATCAATAGGTTGATCAAGACTGTCGGACATCAGTTCGAAGCTCCTTTGAGCGTGTTCTCTCTAATAGCATGTAGTGCAATTGATCTCTCATAATCGTTGCGACACACAAAAGAGGGTAGCATTTGGATAGCTACCTTTTCAGTAGAGTTTAAAACTAGCGCTAGTCGCCGCCAGAAATAACGGCATCCAATCCTCTAGGCCCCACTATACTCAAGAATGACATTGAGATTAGTGTGTCTTTGGATTGTACCCTGTAAAGTATACCAGCATAGAAAATTTCAGGACAATACTTTTGTTGAAGCGACCATTTTAGAGCTTAGGAATGTGTGCATCATCATCAAAAGGTCAATTTATAAACGTCGTCCAATGTTCTTTAGTCTAGATTTTGTAAATTTGTTCCAAATTGGTTAGAACCAAGTGGAAATAACAGAGTGCATATCAGGTTTTATAGAAACACGAAAATTTAACATTTTGGATCTAAACTTTCGGAGTTACAACACTTTGAAGTCAGAATTCAACTGCAAAACGTCAACAATTCGTCATTTGGGAGTCGAGGTCTGACTTCAAAGGGATGTAACTCTGAAAGTTTCCAAGTGAAATCTTAGTTTTTCGTGTTTCTATAAAACTACATATGAAATCAGTTGTTTACACTTGGTTTCAACCAAATTGGACTAAAATTGCGAAATCTAGACTAAAGAACATTTATTTTTAATTCACATTTCACACTATTTTGAATAAAATCAGGCAAATTTATAGGATTGCAACCATTAGGATAAATGATTCAATAATTCTGCATATGACTTTGTAATAATATAAAGATGTGTTTAGGAATTTAGTGCTAAGCTCTAGAGATTATAGTTCTCGAGAAATAAATTTGCTAAATCATCAAAAATGGGCACATTTTATGTCCATATATGGTCATTTGGAAAAATTGTGCGAGTTAGGGTCATAAAATGTATTATTGAGGGATATGAATCCGGGTATTGCGAGCATTTTGCACTCAAAATTTTATTTATTGGTCAGAGGGTTTCAGAGTTTCAAAATAGAGATGTGAAAGGACCACCCAATGAGTTGAAAGGTCAGAAAGTTTTAAATGCTAAAGCGTTCACAGTTTTTATCCAAATTGTTTGAAACCAAGTGTAAACTAATGAATATATATTTAATTTGGGAATGACCCTTGATCCAAACTTTACAATGCAAACTTTCAGAGTTATAGCCCTTTGAAGTCAGACTTGGCACATTGACAGTCCAAAACTGACTTCAAATGACTATAACTCTGAATTTTTATATTGAAATGTTAATAATTTTGTTTTACACCCTAAGAATATATGCAAATATACTAATGTATGAATAACAACGAAAATGAATGCACATTATGGCAGTGTGAGCCTGCAAACTTTTTAACCCATTTGAAAAAGTCACCCTCCATGATGTCAATCACATTCCCGGATCTTTTAAATGTCGCTACAGCAAAACTATTGGTCAGATTTACCTAAAATTTGAAATGTAGCTATACTTTATAGGGTACTATCCAAAAACAATCGAATCTCAATTTATCTGACGAGCATTGTGGGGCCGTAATTTAAACTTCCCCCCGAAATTCGCTATATTTCAGAGAATTCCTAGGTCACAGAGCCCTAAGGACTTCAAATCTACATAGAATTCAAAAAATTTTGCCAGATTATCTACCAGTGTGCTACAAACAGGAAAATGAATTTAACTCAATTTCCCATTTGCAGTATAGTGTGGCCTTAAAACTAGCGCGTTAGTCGCCGCCAGAAATAACGGCATCCAATCCTCTATCCTCTGACCATCTACTAAGGGCGGTATGGAAATGTTCAATGGTGATGCCATTCTGAGTAAGTGACACTAAATTGTTTTTATGTGACGATTGTATGAGTTTAATCAGATAATAAGAAAAACAATTTAAGTGAAGTGCATAACAAACTAACTACTTGTGTGGTATACTTACTTTATATACTACGAGTATATGATGTTATAGAAGTTTTAATAGAACTGTTGTGTGATATTTTGAGACGCTGTGGTATTTTGAGACGCCTATATGATACACTCTATACACCATGGATGTGCTATTACAAATTAAACTGTGGTATTTTGAGACGCTGTGGTATTCTGAGGCGCAACTATATAAGGTAAATTATATTAGTCTCCTTGTCTACAACTATCACAACACAATCAATCAATCAATCAATCAATCAAACAAACAAACAAACTAATCAAACCAAACCAAATAATCAATCATTTCTATTCTGATTTTCAAATGAATTCAGAAGAGTATCAAGAAATTATTCAGTTTCTTCGTGAACAAAAATATCCGGAGACAGTACAAGTCTCACGGCAAACAAGATGGAATTACAAAAGAAAACTGTCCTCCTATTTCATTGCAGAATCCGACACACTATTCAAGGTGAGATTTTTTTTTTAACCCCAAAAATGACTCGCTATACTAATAGATAATCCCATTATTTATATATTAATTAAAAATACAGTAGATCCTCTTTAACAGCCACTGTATAACGGTTACTTGTCTATAACGGCCATTTTGCCCTTTTCTTTCCTGGTCCTTATTACTTAGCAGGTTCTACTATATTTGATTTAATAGTTTTAATAAATCTTGTCCTTAGAGAGTTAAACTGGGAGGTACAGAAACAGATTTGGAAGTTCCATTGAAGTCTCTGCTGGATGATATTTATCAAAGGTTCCATGACCAAGTTGGTCATCCAGGGATTCACGCCACTCTTCATTCAGTTCAGCAAAGATACACATGGACAGGCATGCACATTGACGTTCGAGATTATGTTAGTTAATATGATAATGAAATTTATTTGAACAATTTCTATTTGATGTCTTTCGAATAAGATTGCTTAATTAATAAGGGTAACTTATCTACTCAAAATAGGAAAAAGTATTTACTTTTCAAATTATAGCCAACTGGATCATCCTTGTCCTCATTTTGCAACTTCAACCAATCTAATCTTTGACTTCTGCACGAAAAATTTGCCTATTTCCTAACGATTATCCCTTAACCTACTATTAGTTCGATTTATTTTCAATGAAAATCAATTTGTAATGTTATGTAGATATATTCATTTGATTTATTTTACAATTACTGGGTAAATTGCATTACAATTATCAATTCAGTACAATTATCAATTCAGTACAGTACATACTCGAATCACGGAATCAGACATACCAATTTCTATTCCCAACTAAATTCTGCTAGTACGTACTCTAGAAAATTGTCAGCAGAACTCCGTTAGTGTTTTGATTGTCTTAGTACGTGACAACCAAAATACTTTTATATTATCGTTGAGTATGTTTGAAGACTTGTATACCCTTTATATCTTGTTTACACAATTCAACAAGTCAGCATTTCGACCTGTGGATTATGCATACGGATAAGACATGCCTTCGGTTAGTACGTCTTTGTCTTGTTTCCCAAGGCTGGTACGCCTTAATCGAGTTCTATTATATTTCTATTCTAATTGATGTACGTACATCCCAAAATAGCATTAAAATGCAGTGTTAGTGGAACATTTGAGTTGAATCATCCATGTGCTGTAATCGTAATTATTAAGTTCTAGATTGTCCAATTAGTAAAGCATTTTATTTTGACGACTAATAGCAACTAACATGATTTCGCAAGATCCCAAATTGTTTTTATATTTTATTTTTATAATGTTCAGTTAACTTTAATCAACCATTTACGAATTTTATATAATGGTGTAATTAGATATCGATGCTGTAACTAAGACAAAAATTATTAAAAAATGCCATATTATAATGACTTTCTTGTATACTAAAGGTAAGGACTTGCCATACATGTCAGATGACAGCGGCCTTGCCACCACAACCGCAAAAGAAGCTCCAACCAATCCCACCTCCGTCTAAAACGTGGAAACATATAGGGATGGACCTTATATGTGATTTCTCTGAGAGCAAAGATGGATATAAACACATTTTAGTCACTGTTTGCTATCTGAGCAAATACGTTGCAGTGCGCGCTCTCAAGTCGAAGACATCAAAAGAAGTAATCCAGAATCTTAAGGATATCTACTTCGATATGGGATTACCCGATATTATTCAACACGACCAAGGAAGGGAGTTTACAAGTAATGTGAGTTGCATAATAATTTTTCTACATTCTAATCAAATATTTTCAGTGACATATTGCTAAATATTTCTTTTTAATAATATTAGTACGTATTGGATAGTAATTTTGCTTGTATTATTCATAGATATTTCAGAATTTCACCGGAAATTAGGAGTTGAAAATCGTAGCACTCGTGCATACCACCCGATGGCTAACGGTTTAGTCGAAGCACACAATAAGATTCTCAAAAGGTATTGTTATTAGTTAACTAGTAAATGATAACAACATTTCGAATGCATGATTTAGGATAATATACTAACTATGAAAGTTCTTTTTTAGTAAACTGAACAAAATGGAGATCCAGACTGGGGATCATTTGGACAAATCTTCTAAAAGCTGCTGCAATAACAATGAATTCTACCTTTAAAAGGTCCCATGGACAAACTCCATTCAAGGTTATGTGGGGAAGAGAGTCCAGGCATCAAGATCTTCTATCGACCATTAACAACCTGCAGTGCAACACTGAAGAAGATTTTGCAATAGATGATGCTATTATGAGCGAATTCATTCCTCAACTCGATGATATTGAAGAAATATCAGACATCTTTTCTCCACCACTTGACATTCCCCAAGAAGAAGTTACTAGTATTGATGAATCTCGTACTTCTACACAGCAATCAGCAATGGATAGTATCAACTTTGAGCAAATAAAACAGAAGATGCAGTATGATAAGAAGGTCAACGAAGGACGGTTAGTTGAGCTTTATATATTCAACAATGTTTTCTTACTCACATTTTATTATCATTATGACATCTGTAGTGCCTCTCTGAAGATGGATGATAAGGTCATATACACTAACATGCCAAAGATAAAACACTTACCCAAAACGAAGAAGCAATCGAAATATATTGGGCCTTACACGGTGTCGAAAGTAACAGATAGTCATGTTACTATTTCTCAGACAGAATTAGGAGCCAAAAAGACAAGAAAATTTCAATCCATATCACACGTCCTTATTTTGTAAGAAACACTAAGAAGAAAGTAAACCTCGATTCGAGCATAGGTGTCGACCAGAGTTGCACGCGGGGCGGGCTGGCCCGCAAGCCCGCGTGGCCAGCCCACGGGCTGCCCGCGGATGCGGGACGAGTTTAATTATCAGCCCGCGGGCCTTGCGGGCCGATAATCTTTATTGCGGGCCGTTGGCCCGCAACACCCTGCAATAGGCCCGCACAATACGTTATACTGAACAATGGTCAGGACAGTCAAGTAGTTCAATGACCAATTAACTCAACATCTTGTTAAACTTTAGCAATTTACCCCAATTTACTGTGATTACTATTTTCAGCTCATAATCCTTGTTATGTGTTTGTTGTTTGTTCGTCTAAACTTTAGAATGAAATCATTATTATATTAAACCAGGATCATACCTTTGATTGCATGCATTGGAGTATATTTCGCTTTCCGAGCATTTATGTACAATGTACTTCGTTATGTAAATTTAAGGGAATACACAAGGTACTTGATTATTTGCGGGCCGGTTGCGGGTTGCGGGGCGGGATGCGGGCCGTGCGGGCTGCGGGTCAGTTTAACCTAAATGGCGGGCCGCGGGGCGGGCTGCGGTTACAAAAATTCGGCCCGCGTGCAACTCTGATGTCGACACATCACAGGTACTATTGATCAATTCATACATAATTAGAAATTAGTGTCAATTTCATTGAAAACATTCAATTTTAGACTTGCCTGAATCTCTATGGATTTACAGCAGTATCTATATTTACACATCTAACTACTTTCAAAGTAAGGATTCCATTCTCTTTACATTCCTGAATTATTGTTGAGAAGTCATTGTTTTATTTTATAATTCACTTCTCCAATTGATGTCAATTTCAGTTATCTCATAAACTTCCAGGCAATAATGATTACTTCATCATTTTTTGAATTTCTAGGAAATTCTAAAACAGAATATTCTCCAAGGAACCTTCGCGACTCCTTTACATGAGAAATTGTACAGAAGCTTAAACAAACAACACATATATACTCCCAACACCTATTTATTTCAGTTTTTGAATGGTGAAAAAGAAGATAAAATTGTAAGTCTAGCCGAGTATAAATTAGTAAATTTTTGATTAGTAAACACAACTTATATCCATTGAATCTATATATCTGTAGAAGAGAGACATAATTGAGACTGTAATGGAATGTACACCAGATCTTTATCCTAGTTTTACAGATAATGAGCGTGCTAGACATACACACAAAATACTGTATTTCGTAGTGAGTATTCTACACAATATTAATTGAGATACCTTATATGGATGCTCTAATTAATTGTGTAATTTTATTATACTTAATGATTCCTATATACCTTTATTAGGCGATGGAGTATCTCAATACAATGCTATGGGACACGTTCGACGAAAAAGATCAAACCGTTATTACAGATGCCTATCCGGATGACCCAAAAATTATTGTTATAGATGAGAATTGGCAGCGTAGTAAATGTGTTCTCTTGGGGATAACATTTGATTCAGTTAGCAAGCAACCATCGGATCTCGTTGGACAGCCACTAAGCAAATCGAACCAGAGCTGACAGAGAAAATCAAAGGAGATGGTAATTGTCTCTTCAGATGTCTCTCCAAAATAATTACTGGGAGTGAAAACAGCCACCTACAGCTTCGTTCCATTATATGCCGATTTATAGCCAGTGAAGGGACAAGAAAACTTGGATGGTATTTTAAATCAAAGCAAACGACACCGTGTCATTACCTCACACACGAAAACGCTATCTACCGTGAATCCATTTGGGGAAGTGAAGTTGAAATTATGGCTGCTTCTGCTATTCTGAATGCCGATATCTACGTTGCTAACAACGATTATAGAATGCCAGAGTCTGTAATTCGTCATGTGCGTTGGAGCTTGCTCAGATCTACTAACAGCCCAACTGCCAATCTTTACATCAAAAATTTCGTCCTACATTATGAACCTGTTGTATCAATGCTGAAATCTCCTATCCCGACGTATGGAACTACAACAGATGAAGTCCTAACAGTGTAATAACAACTCACAACACTCTTTCGAAAGCGCTCAAAGACAAGGTACATCGAACTTTGTGGGGACCTCTGCTCGAGGTTATTCAGGCAACGCAATCCCTATCATGGTGAGCCCAGATAATGGAAACGTGACCTGCAACGGCACATCCCCAGTGGCGAGATACGAGCTGTTATCTACGAGATAAATAATTGATGACAACAACTAGGTAAGTGATATCATATCACCTATGGAATCAAGTGAGTTTTAAACGTATTCTTTTAGTGAAGTTAATATTGTTTGCGTTTTTTTTTTAAAGTTTTAGGTACATTGGAAACCGCCTCGCATTCTTAGGGTTCTTCATAATACCTGGAACTAGATCAACAAAAATTTCCAAAGCCAATTCTTCCGTTTATCCAGTTTCATAAACATATAGCGAACTCTCGATTAAATTACATTAGGAAATTAGAACAATTTACAAACAAACTGGTTTTTAATTAAAAAGAAATAGAATAATTAATTTACTAATACTACACTAAGTACAGCAGCTAGAAACGATATTAATTAATAATTGTTATATAGCGCTGTCGTATGCCATAAAAAAGAGTATCTAATTCAGTACATATGTCTGGCTATAATTTGGTTGTTGTTGTGGAATACTGAGATAATAACTAGCCAAAATTCCATTTCTTTCAGTTAGCTAAGTTAAAACTTTCGTTGTGTTATCATAGTTTTTATTAAACCTTCTGTTTAATAAAAACTCTCAGTCTCTTGTAATGGGTAAATTGTCCTGAGCCTAGGTCCCGCTAATGGTGTCAAGAGATAAGTTCGGTGTTCTCAGGTAAGCTCTTGACATCCCTCAACCGTTAGCCTCGCGGTTGGGGAAAGGTACAGAGTGTGTTCCAAGTACACTCACAGCGAAACTACTCTTTAGTAGCTAGCTGCAGCCCTGAGGGACCAACCTACTATTAATTAATTAATTAATTAATTAATTAACACTACTTCACAGCATAATCAATTATCTTTCCATATAGCTTACTAACAGGCAGTTATCAAGACATTTTATCTTATTACTCTGCGAGAAGAATCGAGCCTGAACATTGTACAAGCCAGAACAAGTAGTTCCCGTCCTGAATTTGTGTATTTTGATGGATTAGTTTATATCCTTTACACGTTAGTTATGTGGTATATTTATTACATCTTTCTGAAACTGTTACTCTGATATTTCCCATTAAATTTATTAATAAAAGATATCAATGCATAATAGTGGCTAATATTAATAACAGGGTGATAAAAGTAAATTTTTAATATAAATTGCTTTTAGTTAGACAGAATTTTTATAATCAAAAATATAATCAGGGAGTAATAAGGTATGTATTGTAGCCAAACAAAGTGGAGAAATAAGATAATAAACTAGTAGTTAGATAAATTAGATATCGTGTTACTTAGGAAGCATTTTAAGCTTCCACAATGTGTGCACTTGGCCCAAATTACACAAGTTTCATAAACTTCCAGAATGTGTGCACATGGCCCAAATTACACAAGTTTCATAAATTTGATCAAAGATGTATAAACTTAGAAACTATAAATAGGTTACAGTTTAGGAATTATTGAATTAGGATGGTTTCAATGATTTATGTGCACGAGACGTTGACAGAAGAAATTCAGAATCAGCCGAAGAGCAGATCGAGCTGCCAAGATGCAGTCGAACAATTTAAACTAATTGATTCTTTTAATTAAGAGCAGAGGTTCCCTGGAGAATGAGAGAAGAGTATGGCAGGATGAGAGAAATGCTTTGAAAATAAAAATTAGGGAGAAAAGTAGAAAACTGCGAAACATGGAGACTTAGCTGGAGGGTTCCGAGAAGTGTAGGGATATCATTGGAAACTAGAATAATTTGTATACTTTATTATTTAGATGTTTGTTGTGTCAATTAATGAAATAAAGTTGAGTTGCTACTACGTATTAATTAATAAACACCTTCTTTTAATAAAGCAAGTGGATTACAATTAATCTGTAAAGTGGAAAATTCTTTTCACTACCAGCGCCTCGAAATACCACAGTAGATTGGAAAAGCAAATCCAGAATTCACTAGTTATACTAAGTCTCAAATTCACAATTTAATTAATTAATAAATAATTAAGTATAACATTAAATGTTCAGTAAACTTATAGTTAGAGTGGATAAAATTTGCCTTGTATAGTTGCGACTCAGAATACGACAGCGTCTCAAAATACCACAGTCTAATTTGTCATAGCACATCCATGGTGTATAGAGTGTATCATATAGGCGTCTCAAAATACCACAGCGTCTCAAAATACCACACAACAGAACTAAGAACTATGGATTAACATATCTGTTACATCATTAATATTTGTTGATGATGTTTACACAAAATAGGAAAACAAATTAACGAAAATTCAAAATTAACCTAGAAGCCAGCTTTCAACGGATTTTTAGATAAACAAGTATGCTGAACACGAATTCAAAACTATCGAAATCTTATAAAGGGATGTATATAACTTCCCTTTCTATCATTTTCCATGGTAGAAATGGTGAGAAGTAAGGCTGCACAGCGACCGTTAACTCGAGGTGTGTTACACACAGGGCCGGATTAACCCATGGGCAACCGGGGCAACTGCCCCGGGGCCTCCACCACCAATGTTGTACTTCATTTTTCACTGGACAATTATAGTGGAAGGAGTTAGGGGCCTCCACAACACTGGTTGCCCCAGGGCCTCCACCTCTGTTAATCCGGCCCTGGTTACATAGTGCTGCCAAGTCTCCGTAAATTTACGTAGACTACGTAAATATGACCCCTATCTACGTGTCTATGAATGAAGACTTATTTCTACGTATTTCTAGTGAGATAAATTTAATACTTTTGTTTAACACTTATTGCGTTTTGTTATTAATAGAGAACCATCTTATCATTATTCATGTTTTATAATGTGTTAAACAATAACTTAGTGATTGATAATTGCAATCACAGACAGGGGCGAGGCCAGCTTCAACTGTTTTGTGGGGCTTAAGCCCCTGGACAATTACTCAAAAAATAGAGGTCCAACGAGAACCTCAAAAGAATCTAATAATTTTTGATCCATCCCACAACGGAATTGTACTACATTTTAGTTGCCAATCCAATCCAATCCAATCGAGATTATTTTCGATACTCGATTGCTGATTTTTCGAATCGATTGGATTGCCCATAGTTTAGATAGATTGGAACTCAATCAATGGACCTGGATCGATTTTATTTCTGTTTCTCGATTGGTGTAATATTTTTACCCAAATTGATTGACAAAATAAGATCTAACATTTTTCTCAAATCATTATTGCAACTTGGTTGTCAGTTTCAGACAATGTGTATACCCTTTTTCATTATTTATTTAAATCAACATCAGAATTTTCGATATTTCGATTCTTTAATCCAAGGGTATGTTCAAATGCGAATAGTATCTAGATACTGCTGAAATGCATAAATAGTGGTGGCTCTCAGGCTCTGATGTGACTAATAAAGAATCGATTAGAATTTCAACTAAAATAATATATAACATAATGAGATAATTAGCTTAGAAAAATTATTTGCTTTTTCTAAGCTAATTATCTGATTATCTCAAAAGTTAATGAAGTTAAGCATAATTTATGTATTATCAATGAATAGGAAGTTAGCTATTCTGGATAGATCAGAACTAGCCCAGTTTACATAAAATCGATAGTTTTTGAGTTATGATTCATTTTAGGAAATATACATTTCCCTGGCAACCGAGGAATGTGTCAACATTCCATTTATAATTTCGATATATTTTATTCAACTAGTTATGGGCATCATCATGTTCCAATCTTGAACATTTATAACGAGTTTAACTATGGTAAAAGCAGGTTATAAAAACACGATATTTCGCACCCAAAATATCGATTACGTCATCATATGATGACATAGCACAATTCTGATGGATGCTATGTATACCTTGATACCAAGTTCCTATATAGTTATAGTACATTTATGACGTCTATCATATCTAGTTATGGAGATAAATATAAATAACCTATTTATCAATGGACTCTTATTTCCTACTATGATTCGGCAGCATGTATAGCCGTATTATAGTAGGCCATGCGTAAGCTTATAAACATCACGGATAGAAGTAAACTGATGGAAGCCAATCTGGATTAATCAAGTATACAATTTCGGAATAAATGTAGGTGAAGATTAAATCATCAAACCTCAATATGTGCAATGACGCAGCAATTAGTGGTTACATTTTTGTTAATGCCTGGCGCAGATTAAATGCGGAATTTATAAAAATTAGTAGACACATGCAATACAATATATTTTAGAATGTGACAAAATTCTTTGTCAATCGAATCCAAATTAGTTCCTACGTGACGTCACAATCCCCTAAATCGGTATACCTGTGTCTCATTGTATGTTGTGTTATCATCTGAAATTGTGGGCGAATCGGATAAAAACTGAAAGAGTTATTCCCAAATATGTGCCTTTATGACGTCATAATCCCGTTATTTCGTTTAGAAAACCAATACATCGTTGTCAGCTTGCAAAATTATCCCTGCATGCAAATTTTCAGATCTCTTGAGCTTGTGGTCTTTCCTATTAATTCTGGACACACACACACACACACACACACCCAGTGATTGTCCTTATATCATGGTTTTGTCCTTATATCCAAAAAGTGTCCTTATATGCTAAAGTTTTGTCCTCGTATCATATGATATAGGGACAGTTTTTTACGATCTAGGGACATCGACAAAATCGACATTTTTTATTAGTTGATTTTGTAAAATCGACATTCTGAAATGTCGATTTTACAAAATGAACTAATTAAAAATGTCGATAAAGCTTGCCCCACCTTGCCACAGCGTGGCGCCGCCTCTGCATGATGTGGGTGTCAATGTCATCACCCTACAATCCGGAAATTCATAGATTGCCTGAAAACAGAGCAAGGAAATGTCGAGTTAAACAATCTAAATTTACCTTTGGTGAAGAACCAAAAGAATCGAAAAAATCTATAGATAATGAAAAAGCGATTTAATCTTAGTAAGATCATTTTATAACAGAACTATAGTAGTATTTTTAAGAGGCATTACTTTTAGAACCATTTTTTGATTACCCCTATATCAATTGTCTTTGTTCTTATTATTTTAATAATTATATTATATTACCTTTTCCAAATTATTTACACAGAGTTAGAGTAAAGGTTGACTACATATAGTTTAATATAAATAATATATTGTACGCAAGTGTGATGTACGCAACTGTGAAAGATAAGCCTTGTACGCAAATGAGATGTACGCAAACGTGCTAGACTCACATTTACGTAGATAACAGTATTCTGGTTCCCTTTTAGTTGTACATCAGGGCTGGGGGAAGAGGGGCGGCCTGGGCCGCCCCGCATTTTCTGTGATTATTTTGGTACTTTGAAATTTCGCGGGAGTTGTTTGCAATACTGTTATACAAGGCCGCCCCACCTCTCACGAGCTTCCGCCGGCCCTGTACATAAAATCAAAGGAATCCTTTGAACATGCACTAGCCATATCACTGACCAGAGAAATATTTTTTGATTAATTCACTTTATTAATACTACCGCGCTTCGCTTGCTAGGTCGCTTCGCGGCTGAACTCAACCACACACCAACCGCTTCGCGGTTGATGTGTGGTTTATACACTTCTAACATTGATTATGAATCGTAAATTGGCCTAAAATGTCAAATTTAACAATGTGAAATTTTTGTGATTACGTCATTATGCATATAACAAAAAGTACACAGATCATGATCCTTAGGTACACAGATCATGATCCTTAGGTACACAGATCATGCTCCTCAGGAAGTACACAGATCATGATCTTTAGAAAGTACACAGATCATGATCCTTAGAAAGTACACAGATCGTACACCATTATAGGCTTGTCTCGAAATATTCGGTCCGTGTAGTTTTTTGGTATTTCGACAGGCAATATTTCAAACATTTTTCGTCCGGGTTTACATTTCAACATTGAGATTTGGATTATTGGTAGCAGTGTTCCCTCTAAGGATTTTTTCAGGGGATCACCCAAAAATAGCATTTTCCCCCTAGAGCCCCCGAAAAAAGTCGTGTTTCATCAAAGTCCCCGAAAATTAGAGGGTATTAAGGCCACCAATTTGGTATAAATAAATTGCTTCTTCTACTTCAGGGCCGGACTTGAGGCAGGGCAAACGGGGTATTTGCCCCGGGGCCCCCACATACTTAAGGAGTAAGACAATCAATAATAGGGTGTTGGAAGGGGGACCTCGCGACAAAGTTGCTAGGGGGCGCACAGTTATTGTATGAATGAGATGCCTAAATATCTATTTTGTGTATTTTTCCATTTACTGTTTGCATACCTGCCAACCTATTTGAGTCATATCCCTGTATGGGGCTCGATTTTACCCTGTACATTGGCCAAAATCCGTGGACATTCAAACTTTTTCTCGCTCGCATTCTAAGAGGAATGATACTAACCAAGACATTGCTTTATGTGGTCAATGCAGAATGCATGGTAAGAGATACTTTCATGTTATTTATATTTATTAAGGTTGACATAAATCAAATTAATCACTTTGAAAAGGGGAAAACATTGTATTATATAGACTGTACAGGGAATCCCTGCACGCTTGAATATGAAATGTTGATTTACACAAAACAGAATGCTACATTTTAGGTAATATTAGACTCACAATCAGTAATATTGTCCCATCCAAAAAACCCTGTACAAATGCAAGAAATAATACCTGTACGCCTGTACAGAACATGCAAAATGGTTAAAATCCCTGAGGTTTCAAGGTATGTGTTTGGGCTAATTAGACATACCTTCCACCGTACAGTAAGAGTTGCAGGAGAAGCAGGAGAATGTTAATAGAAAAAGTACTACCGATACATTCAAACTATCGAACAATGACGAAATTTCTGGGCCCCCACAGATTGACTGCCCCGGGGCCCCCACAATTATAAATCCGGCCCTGACTTAAATCCATATTTTTAAACTCGATTGTTGTTTGTTTGTTTGTTTGTTTGTTGGTTTGTGTGTCTGTGTTTGTCCGGATTGTATTAAAGTGATGGGGGAATAAAAAGCGGATGTATAATTGAGATAGAGACTAAGTTGCAAATATTATAACATGTAACAAATGTTATGATAGGTAAACAAGTATGCTGATTTCCAATATGAATATTTGTTGTTGTTGCTTACAAAATAGGTAAACAAATGCCTCAAAATTCAAAAACTACCTAGAAGTAAGCTTTCAACGGCTATTATTGGTACACAACCTAAAAACAATTGAAAATGGTAGAAAGGGATGTATACAACAGAGTGGACCATGGGTCAACATTGGTGACCCATGACCCATCTGACCCATCGCATCTGTGACCCATGACCCATTGACCCATCGACCCATCGAGTAACTCTTTGACCCATCGTGTTACCCATTGACCTATTTAAATATCTATTTTTAATATCTAATCATTATATAACACAATGCAACTTACAATATACGAGCCCTTCGGTCTCGGTCGCTTTGCGACAGATCGGTGCTACGCACCTCAAGTTAACGGCCGCTGTGCGGCCTTACTCACACTTTTTGCCATGGAAAATGGTAGAAAGGGACGTTATGATTTTGAATTTTCATTAATTTGTTTACATATTTTGTGTAAACAACAACAACAACAACAACAAATATTCATGTTAGAAAATTTTAAACGCGAAAATCGTCTTCAGCATACTTGTTTACCTATAATACCCGTTGAAGCTAACTTCTAGGTTGATTTTGAATTTTCATTAATTTGTTACCTATTTTGTGTAAACAACAACAATAAATATTAATAGTATAAATTTGTAAATGCGAAATTCGTGATCAGCATACTTGTTTACCTATTGTAACAATTGTTTACATATTATAACATTTGGAAGTTAGTTTCTATCAAAATTATAAATGCGGTTTCTTATCCCCCATCACTTTAATACAATCCGGACAAACACACACACACACAAACAAACAAACAACAATCGAGATTTAATAATATAGATGTATTAACCTTGTAAATCAATTACTTTTGGTAACTTCTAAGTTCTAATAACAAAGAAATACCCTGTAATGTTTCTGGGTTAATTTGATTCGTACTATAAATGGACGAACATCGAAATTCCAAATGGGTCATGGGTCATGGCCTCATGGGTCACAGAGCCGTGACCCATGACCCATCAATTTAAGTGACCCATCTGACCCATGACCCATGACCCATCGACCCATGGTCCACTCTGGTATACAACATCGTCCATGGTAGAAATGGTGAGGGATAAGGCCGACTTGCGGCTGTTAACTTGAGGTGCGTAGCACCGATCCGTCGCAAAGCTACCGAGACCGAAGGACTCGTGTTATATAATTATCCCTAAGACCATTTTAAAAGTGAACTCCCCGAAAATTTATTTTGGAAATGTTTGCCCCCCCCCCAGGAACTTTGGCTAAACCCCCCGTCAGAAGTCCTGCACCCAAGTCAAAATTTAGTCTCGAGGGAAGAGGGAAGAGATTCAGTTAAACCACATTTTTAAAATTTGTTGTAATGCGTGTTCCCAAAGGGACCAAACAAAAGTTGTACAGTAATGGTTAAAATCAATGTTGTTGTTAATTAAATTCACTCTATATTTATCTGTTTTAGAAAATGCATATTTACTAGAAACGAGCCCTTCGGTCTCGGTCGATTTGGAACGGTACGGTGCTATGCACCTCAAGCTAACGGCCGCTCTACGGCCTTACTCCTCACCCTTTCTACCATGGAAAATGGTAGAAAGGGACGTTATATACATCCCTTTATAGGATTTCCATAGTTTAACTTGTTTTACATTTTAGAAATTTATGAGTGCTAAATTCGTGTTCAGCATACTTGTTTACCTATTATAACATTTGAAAGTTAGTTTATATCCCAATATTAATTTCGGTTTCTATTTCCCCATAACTTTATACAATCCGGACAAACAACACACAAACAAACAAACAAACACACTCACAAACAATAATCGAATTTTAATAATATAGATATTGCTCTCATAATCTATAATATATTACCCTATTTAATACAATAATATACAATCGGACAAACAATTTCTCTCCGGGTTACATTTTCGTCCGGCCGGACCGAATATTTTGTGACAAGCCTATAATGATGTACGATTTGTGTACTTTCTAAGGATCATGATCTGTGTACTTTCTAAGGATCATGATCTGTGTACCTAAGGATCATGATCTGTGTACCTAAGGATCATGATCTGTGTACTTTTTGTTACCTCCATTATGCGATAATGAGTAAGCATATTGGCAATCTGGTGTGACCAACGTGTCCTCATCATTAATGTAAATGTTCTTTTATATTTTCAGATTTTAGCTCTTAGAGGGCGGGAATTATGTGCGATTAAGTGAATTTTCATGCTTCTCGAAATGTGACAATGACGTCATAACTTGTCGAGGTGTTAGAAATTTTGAGTGGAAACCTCAACTTGTTGACGGATGCCAAAAGTTACCCACATATGCCAAATATCACAATTGGAAACCGTACACTTTCTTAAATCAACTCGGAACATACAAACAAATATATATTACATACTTGCCAACCGTCCCGCTTTTTGGCAAAGATTCCCCCGTTTTATTGACGGGACGTCTCGTTTTATGCAATTGGAGCAAGGTTCCTTCCGTTGAGATAATCAAATTATTACAATTACTAGGACTATTTTGAACTCTAATTATAGAATATATAGTATATGAATTATTATTAACTAGTAATAGTATTACTACTTCACTTATTTATGTAGTAATGTTCTTTATCCCGCCAAACTTCCTTATTTCCCGCCAAAATTCATTCCTCCGTCCCGCCAAAGACTTGCTATAGTTTGGCAAGTATGATATACACACACCATAGCATTCTATACATAAGGCAATGGTGCTGACTTGGACCAGGGATTGGTTAGGTCTGTAAAATTAAATTTTGCGTAAAGCTTATTTACTGCTGGCATTTAGCATTGTACACCCTAAACTAACCATTATAATTCATTCTACACCAATTTGCACCAAACATGGTACATAGTGTTCTGGTCCAAATGGTCCTCCCTGGATATTTGGTCCGGGGGGACCATTTCGCCCAAATTTCTATATTTTTGGGCCAAATGGTCCCCTTTCTAATAATGCAACGTTTTCAGTCCCGTTACTGTATGGTTTCATATTTCGATAGGGGTTTCGTTTAATTTGTTGATTACTGGGGTATAAATCTAAATCACAACACTCTTTCGTTGTAAACAATATTCCTAAATTATATATTTTTCTGATACTACTTTTTGCCATTTTCTCTTTAAAATCAATTTTGAAAGGTAAGTTTATGGAAACTTCGCAATATCAACGTGTTTATCAATACCTTTTAAACGGTTCCTATTCTGGACTAACTGATAAAAATTCCAAGCGTGTCTTGGTCTTGCGAAAAACTTCAAAGAAATACATTATCATAAAAGAGAACTGTATTTGGAGAAGGTCCTAAGCCATTGGTTGTTCAGGAACATGAATTACTCGATATCATGAAGGACATGCATGACAACTTAGGTCATCAGTGTGCAAACTATACTTACGCGTGACCTACGTTATATAAGGCCTATGCACCAACTTTGTGAAACTGGACCATGGATTAAAGGAAGGCTATTGATAAATAGGTTATTTATCGTTATCTAAATAACTAGTAGTGATAGACCTCATAAATGTTCTATAACTATATAGGAACATGATATCAAGGTATACATAGCACCCTTCAGAATTGAGCTATGTCATCATTTGATTACGTAATCGCTATTTTTGGTGGGTATTATCGTGTTTTTATAGCCTGCTTTTAACATAGTTAGACGCGTTATAAATGTTCAAAATTGGAACATGATGATGCTGTTACGAGTTCACAAAAGAATATAGTTTATTAATATAGAAAATACAATTAAGTTGTGTTACTAACTATTACTAAAGTACGGATATATAGCTATAATATACTAAGCCTAATCTACTACACTTAGTGTGTGATCCGAGTACTAGAAGCGTCATTGACGTACTCTTAACATTTCTCCCCTTTAAGTCGAAGGTCCTTCCTTTTGTTCCCTCCACCAATCCCTTGGGATGGTTTCCCACTTCACATAGTCAGCTTGCCACTTGGAAGCCTTTCTCTGTCTTGACGGGTAACGTTTTGGCTGTTCTTCTTCCATTCGATCGGCTCCGTCCTCTGCTAGTGGAATAGGGGCATCTTCTTCTCCCGATGGTTCGATGTGTTCCTCTGGGTCACTGTAACTTTCTTCTCTTTCCCTACCAGCGGTATCAGAGATTAGTTCTGTACGTGAACTAGTAACTTCAGAACCGTCAGCTGAATAGCCGGCATTCCACCTACCCACGTACTCTTTGCAGCGGTTCAAATGTACCCACTTATTTCAGTTTCCACGCTTGATTTTACTATGGCTCCTCGATGCTCCAATACCCTGAAAGGGCCGTCAAACTTGGGATCCAGTGAGTCTGCTCGATTCTCCTTTCTCAGTAAAATGTAATCTCCTTTACTGATAGTAGACGACTTCTTTGACTTATCATAGTTCTCCTTTGCTCGTTTCCGGCTAGCTACGTCATTTTCATTTGCCACCTTGTATAATTCCTCCCTCTTTGCCCTGAGTTCTTCTATTCCTCCTCCTGTTCCTTTGCCCATACTTTGTGGATGGTTGTCGATCCTTGCATCAATAGGAGAGACCGGTTGTCTTCCATACATTAGCATCTGAGGCAGGCGCGGCGCCAGAGGGGGGGCAGGATTTAGTGTATTCTCAAGTTAAAATTATATGTGATAAATTCGCCCATGATAATCCCAAAGCTCATTCCCATGGACACATTTCTAGAGGCTCTATTGTCTGAAAATTTTAGCTCGCTCGCTACGCTCGCTCAATTTTCATCAAAAAACATACATAGTATTATTATTGTATATTTCGTATAGTAGCATCGCCGCACCCAAAAGTAGCTAATAAAAATTTATTAACAGTATTTGTGATAATATTTTCTTCAAAAATAACATCATTTGTAATCAGGGTTGCCAATCCAATCCAATCGAGAAGATTATCGATTGCCGATTGCTGCATTTTTCATCGATTGGATTGTCGATTGGATTGCTTCGATTTTTATCGATTGTGTTGTCGATTGGATTGCTGCATTTTTCATCGATTGGATTGTCAATTGGATTGCTTCGATTTTACCAATTGGATTGTCGATTGATTGCTGCATTTTTCATCGATTGGATTGTCGATTGGATTGCTTCCATTGTTATCGATTGGATTGCAATTGAAGAATTTTTATTGATTTTTATCGAATGTTTCTTTTTGACCATAAACTATAGTATACATAGTGTTTCACTAAGTAATAACGCTAAACAAAAACAATTGAAACAATCCAAAAAACAATCCAAAAAAATCGAAAAATCGAAAAAACAATCGATGATATTTTGGATTGTCGATTTCGATTGGATTGTTATCCGAATAATCAATTGGCGAAATTTGGATTGCCGATTGTCAAAAAATGGCTCGATTGGATTGGATTGTCGATTGGATTGGATTGGATTGGCAACCATGTTTGTAATACAGTGCAACCTCTATAAGTGGGGTCTCTATAAATGGGGAACCTCCATAAGTGGGGAATCTTTTTACCATATTCGTTTATATCCATACAAATGAACCTCTATAAGCGGGGAAGTGGGGAATGGGGGACCATAAATTTCAAGGAGTTTTTATCTCCATACAAAACAACCTCCATAAATGGGGGGAATGGACAAATTCTAACATGATTCTTATGAAATAATACAATATTTCCAATAAACCGACTCTAAAGTTCTAAAGAAAAAATATTTTCGATTGATCTACTCTGATGTTTTTAGAAGAAATCACCTAGTGTAGATCAGCATTTAACTAAATTGTCATAATATACAAATAAGAACTAGAACGTGCATTAATGTGTGTGTTATATGAATATTTTGTATAATATAGCATATGTAATGTTTTTCCAATTGAATTTTATAACCGGGGAATGGGGGGCAATTGAAATTTTCCCCGTCCCATGCTCCCCCACTTATAGAGGTTCCACTGTACAATGCATATCTAGTAAGTGATCACTTGAATTTCTATGTAGTCCAAAATCCCTGGATAGTTTGAAAGTATGACAAGTTCATCGTAACTCCATTGTTTTAAGATAAATTCTGATAGATGGAAATGCTGCCCCCCTGAAAAATTGGTTGCCCCCCCTGTGCCCCCCCCAGTTCGAAAATCCTGGCGCCGCGCATGATCTGAGGTGAGATTTTTGTTGAGGAATTCTCAACATTATTACAATAGAAAGTGATTTCTGGTAGTAATCCTGGCCACGAGCCCTTACTTAGCTCTCTATCTAACGTAAGACACCTCGCTACCTGCTTCACCGGTCCGATACTACGTTCCGCAAGGCCATCAGCCTGTGGATGATAGGGTGTAGTATGCCGCTTGTTAATGCCCAACTGTTCACACAGTGCCCGAATCTCAGTACCATCAATATTTTCTGCTTGATCACTTAATAAGATCTTCGGAACCCCGTGACCTCGAAATATCCATCCGTTCATAACCTCTTGTACGAGGGATCCAGCCTTTTGGTCTTTAAGGGGTATTGCTTCAATATAACGCGAGAAGACGTCAACTATTAATAAGAAGTATCTGTAGTTGTCGTCTGACCAGGGTAAGGTAGCAATATCCATTGCAACAAATTCCCCTGGTTTGACATCTTCGCGAGAGAAATTTTCCAATGGAACCCTGGGGGCGTTTGACGGTTTTGATCTTTGACAAGGGAGGCAATCCCTACACCACATCTTGGTATCTTGAGTCATTTTCGTCCAAAAATAGCTTCTTTTCAGCATTTGCAACGTTCTGTGTTGACCAAAATGACCTGCCGCGTGTACTTGGTCCCACACTCGACGTTGCACCTCTTTAGCCACCACAATCCGATTATCAAAGTACAACGCTCCTTCTCTTAAGTTCATGTGTCCTGTTACTTTCTTGAATTGACCCCACCATATTATCCGTTCATTCTCTAACTGCTTTACGGCAATGCTAATGGCGTTGTCCTCAAACTGTTTCTCTTCAACCATTTGTAGAAAATCTTCGCGAGATTTAACAAAGCATAACTTGTCTTCGAATATACTATCATCGTTCACAACATGGTCAAACTGTAGGTCAGGTAGTCTGCTGAGGTAATCTGGGAGCTGATTCTTGCTTCCTGGCCGATAAGATATGACATACGGTATTTCTTCCAACTCTAGCAACCACCGGGCATAAGTGTGGCGTGGATCTTTTTGCTCTCGAAGCCAACGAAGAGGATTATGATCGGTTATGAGTTCTACCATGGGTGCGGCTCGTAAGTAAGTATTCCACTTTCGTACAGCCGCTACTAGACCCCAAGTTTCTAATTGACCTGCCGAATAATTCCGCTGACTCGGGCTCAGTGAGGACGAAAAGAAATCTAACGGGTGAAGTTTACCCGTTTTGTCATCCCTCTGTGACAGCACACCCGCAACGCCTATAGAACTGGCGTCGGTTTCAACTACGAAATTCTTATCCCAATTGGGGAACGCTAGCGTCACTGGTTTTTCGACTAAGCTTTTCCTTAATCGGTCAAAAGCATCTTGGCACGTCTGGTTCCAACGCCATGTCACACCTGTTTTAGTTAGCCTGTAAAGCGGTTCAGCAGTTAGAGCTAAGCGAGGGATATAGGACCTGTAATAATTTAAGCTGCCCAAGAAACGCTGCAGTTCTTTTACTGTTTTCGGAGTCGGGAACTTTGATAGCCTTTCCGACGCCAATGTCAACGGCTGCCTTCCATCCAGCGAAATACGATGTCCTAAGAACTCTACCTCCTGTTTTCCAAATTGACATTTAGCTCTCTTCAGGTGAATATTAGCCTTCCTTAATCTTTGGAAAACGGCTCGGAGTTCTTTTATGTGATCAGAAAAACTTTGCGAAAAAATAATGCAGTCGTCTATGTACGACTCGACTTGTTTCATTCCCCGAAACGTAGTGTCCATTAGTCGCTGAAACGTAGCCTGAGAATATACAAGCCCAAATGGCATGACAAGCATTTCATGTAAACCTCTTGGAGTATTAAAAGCCGTTTTCTCAATATCACCTTCTCGAAGAGGAACACACCAGTAGGCCGCAGAAATGTCAATGACTGAGTAATAGCAATTTCCATGGAGTCTATCCAAGATTGCTTGGATGTTTGGGATACTATAGGCATCCTTCTTGGTGATGTCATTAAGCCTTCTATAATCTATCGCAAAGCGTTGCCGACCGTCCTTTTTTGTCACCAAAACAACATTACTCGCCCATGGCGAATTAGAAGGGCGGCATATATTCTGGATAAGCATATCGTCTAGCTGAGTATTGATTTCTTCTTCCCAACGTGGCGGAAGGCGTCGTGGCCTCACTCTAACTGGGAGTGAGGTCCCTGTATCAATTGGATGTTCGCACATACTGGTTTTTCCTGGTCGTTGGCTGAAAACATCACTGAACTCTTCCAATAGTGATCTCAGGGCTTCTAGCTCCGATGCTGTAAGGTGAGGGTAAGCGCCGAGATCCGTCTCTTCACTTTTGATCCCTAAAACGGTTTGGGCTCGAAATACAGGATCTCCTCCTGTTGCAGTTGACAAGATCGGTAATTTGGCTTTTCCTATTTCAATGGTTCCCTCGTCCCAATTGAAAGACACTTTCCTAAACTGACGCAAGAATTGGCGACCCATGAGCATGGTCGGTTCACAGTCTCGTATGACGAAAATGCGACTCTGTATGGGGGATTCGCCC